>VZTT01066867.1:0-18722 GCA_013400855.1 Buphagus erythrorhynchus
CACACCCGGGCACACTCAGATAAGAAAGGGAAGTTTCATCTCTAAGAAAATCTCATTCCTATATTTTGTCATAGTTTCTGATTCTCTAAAGAGCAGAAAATTTTACTGAGTCTTTTAAATAAAGCCTCAAAATAGGAATATTTGAATTTTATCTGCATTTTCTTTTTACTGGTTCTGTTCTTGAACACTGCTAAACATCCATGGTTTTAAATGTGTTCCTTTCACTGATTCCAGGCAATAAATCCAAGTTTCCATTACCTGCATCCTCTGCACTCCTCCTTAACATCCCGTTTTTATTCATTCAACACCACTGATCATTTATAAAAATCATTTTGCTAAAAACCAGCGTTTATAGCACACAGAAAAGAAACAATGAAGGATTTGTGGATGAACCAAACCCCACACCCCCAACTCTTGGTGCTCCTCGAAACCTTCGTTTGAGGGATTTGTGGGATTTCTCACCTGCAGTGGGGTCATCCTGGGGGATCCTGACCAGGGTGTAGCACATTCCAGGCTGGTTGTAGGCCAGGCTGGGAGCTGGGATGCAGCAGATCACATCATAAGCATCTGATGGCTCCATCTGCACCGTGACTCTCTCCAGGAGCTGATCATTCAAGGTGTTCGTGCAATCAAACTGCAGCAGCAAACAGGGGAAAGGACTTGGAAACACTTCCTCATCCAGAGGGGTTTTTTTTCCCCTCAAATCAGCTAAAATCCTCCATGGCATACAGCAAATTTCTTGGGTTTTGATCAACTCTGCCAAATCTTGCTGGGCCCAAAAAGGGGGTGGATTCCCTCACCTGGAAAACGATGTGGTTTGGGAAGATGTGTTTGATGCAGCGAACAAAATATTCTGTTTCTGCTTCTGTGAGCTGCACTGGCTCTGAGGACTTGAACAAAGGACCCAGACCCTTAAATTCTGGGATGGCTGCCAGTTGTTCTGTGCAGGAAGGAAAAGAAGATCAACATGGACAGGCTCTGATCCTGCCATCATCCCAACACTTCAGAGAAGCCCAGAATGGTTTGGGAGGATTAAGGATAATTCAGTTCCACCCCCTGGACACTTCTACTGTCCCAGGGTGCTCCAATCCTGGCCGTGGACAATTCCAGGGATCCAGGGGCAGCCACAGCTGCTCTGGCAATTCCAGCCCAGCCAGCAATTCCTTCCCAAGATCCCATCCAGCCCTGCCCTCTGGCAGTGGAAGCCATTCCCTGTGTCCTGTCCCTCCAGGCCTTGTCCCCAGTCCCTCTCCAGCTCTCCTGGAGTTCTGGACAGCCACTGGTCTCTCCTACCTTGAAATATATCCTGGCGTGAAGGAGCCACTTTCTCAGGTTTGCTGGGCACCAGGGCAATCTCTGTGGAGAAAAAAAAGCAAAAGACTTTGTGCTGTCTCAACTAAACCCTGCAGGATGTTTAAATGCCATTAAATCTGCACTAAATATTCCCTATATTGTGTTCCCCTATATTATGTTCCCTGTATGTTTCACACATTCTGCTGCAAACCACTGCCAGCCTGGCTCCTCACACACTGAAATATCTTTTTTTTTTATTGAAAGTAGAGGAAATTAGTCTGAGTTATGAGGAATAAACCACACTTAAGTCCTGAAGAGTCAGCAAAAAAAAAAAATGAAAGGAGAAGGGAAGGGGAAAAAAAAAACCAACCCAAAGCTGGTTGTGCTAAGTGAAGATGCTCAAGAATTGTGCAAGGACATGGAAGAAAGTCAGAGAAGTGACTGAGAGCTCCTGGAATGGCCTTTTCCCAAAGGTTGTGAACCAATAAATTCTGATTAATAGCAGGGACAAGTCTGTGCATGAGATCAACAGAACAACAGCCCCAAGGCTCTGAGCCTTGCCTCCTGCCCATTTCCATGAACTTGGGTGTTACCTGCTTTCTGTTCAAAGACTGGGGCTGTAGCCAGGGGAACTGTTTTCATGTCAAAAGGCTTCTCTGAAGGCTCCAGTGTATACTGATGCAGGGCTTTCTCCATCCCAGGAACAGAGACTGTCAGCCCTGCAGAGGGGAAAGGCAGAAAAATTCACTTTCAACAGCTGGAGGCACTGCTGATACACAGGAAACACAAAACAGGCAAAGTAGCAAAAAAGCTGCTCTGAAGATGACACAAAGTTGCCAAGTTTAAAGAGTTCACTCCCAAGAATCTTACATGGATTAATTAAATCCTCTGCTCACCTGAAGTTTCAATCACAGACATAAAAATGTTTTTTTAACCAACTCTCATCTTTGCTTCGGATTGGAAAAGATGGAGCAAAAATCAAGAAATTTGTGTCAAGTGAAGGAGGAACCAGTGAGAAAAGCCCAGCTCATGCTCTTGACTGCATTTCCCAGATTTAGACTCTCTAGAATTCCCAGAGCAGCTGTGGCTTCCCCTGGATCCCTGGGAGTATCCAAGGCCAGATTTAGATCGCTAAATCTGCCACTCTCGGCACAAGCACTTGGCAGGGAAGTGTTAAGGCCAGAAAAACCATGTGAATTAAGAGCTCTGGGTGGTTTCCTCTCTCTCACTGACCATTAAAAATGTAGGCAGCATTCAGGGCCAGCTGTCTCTGCTGCAGGACATTCAGGTAGAACGTTGCCCTGTCCCGGACTTCGTCGTCGCTGTCCATCATGCACCTGTTTGGGGACAAAAGGACAAGGTCAGCCAGCTCTGCACATCACAGAGCTGAGCTAAAAATGGCACTGACAAAACTGGCTTTGATACCTCAGTGACAGCCAAGAGATTTTCAAATCGTGCAAAAATGTGTTTGTGCAACACAGGAGTTGGTTTTATTTCAATTAGATCATTAACAGCACATGTCTTAACAAGAAACGTGAACCTGTGACATGGGAACACCCAGCTCTGGAACACAAATGTTATTTATGAGTAACCTGGACAGGAATTTTCTTGCTCCAAGGGGTGTTAAAAATGCTCACATGCAGAAAAGCTCTGTAGGGGGAGGGTGAGTTTTTATATGGGCAGATATTGACAGGACAAGGGGGAACAATTTGAAACTAAAAGAGATTTAGGTCGGATGTGAGGAATAAATTCTGTCTGTGAGGATGGGGAGGCCTTGGCAGTTGTGGCTGGAAGATCCAAGGCCAGCTTGGATGGGGCTTAGAGCAACCTGGGACAGTGGAAGGAACCCCTGCCATGGCAGGGGTGGCACTGGATGAGTTTTCAGGTCCTTCCAGCCCAAAGCAGTCACTGACTCAGTGATTTATTACCCCCTGAGCAATGTTCTCAGCCCAAATTACCATCACATGTTTCCATGACTAATCCCATCCCTCACTTCCTTGTGATCCTTCCTTCCTCCAGCAGTGCTCTGCTCCCTCCAGCCATGCAGGAAAGGTGGGAGAAGCATTTTCCCACTCCCCAAACTGGGAGTGACAACCTCAGGGCAAGTCCCAGCCTGGTGTGACCTTGCTGTTCCCAGGGGATCACATTTCCTGTGTCATCACGACTCCCACTCACCTCTGGAGCAGCACCAGGATGCTCGGAAGCAGATTCTCATTCTGTGCCCCAAACTTTGCCAAAGCACTGACAGCAGCTGCAGAGAGAACAGGGAGGTGTCAGAGGACCCCAGGTTCTGCACAAACACATTCTCATAGCCCTGGATTCTCAGTTTACACATTTCTCACTTCCACACCATAAACTTTCCAGTGATATGGAAAGATTAAACTATTCCTGTATTTCCACATGGAAATAGTTTTGTGATCAAGGCTCTGAAAATCTCTTCTGAGGGAGTTCTCCAGCAGATATTTGTTGAAGCTCTGTGGAATATTCCAACTGTTGGCACTTCTGCCATTTGCAGCAGTTCCCACTCCAGATAAACCTGTTTTCCACACGAGCATCCAGTGGTGACCAGGGCCAGGCTACACCCAGAGGCTCTGCAGGGAGCTCAAACCCCTCAGCAACCACTTGGAGTTGCCTCTCCAAAATAATCAAATTTCAGCTCGGCAGCAGCTTGGAGAAAATCCCCACCCAGAAAGAAGAGGAAGCAGTTTCAGGAAGTACAAAGTTATGACAATGACATTAAACAGGGAAGTAGCAGTGTCCCCTCCTCATGTATTACACCTTGGATTCCAGCAGGAATTCAGAACCAATCTATTACTTATGTTCTGAAGCAGGAGGTCAAGATGATCTGAGGATAAACAAAACCTCAGGATAAAACCACATCCACAACTCTGCACAGGGACTGGGGAAGAACCATCACTCCCCACACTCCAAATCCAGCTTCAGCCTGGGAATTCCAGCAGAGCTCAGCCTGATGCCATTTTGGTTTTACCTCTTTTTCTTTGAAATAAGAAAAGAAAATAAGAGAACTGTTACTCCTATTCTCATATCTTTGCCTGAAAGCTCCTTAATTTCAAAATTATAATAATTTGGAGGGATGGGTTTTACATTTTCCATTTCAAGAGAGGTTCCTGCCTTCCTTAGCAGACACCTGTCTTTCAAACCATGAAATCCTCTTAACTGGTGCTTTTCATCAATTCTACTCATTCCTTAAAACCTATTAAAATATACTCACCCCTGGGTAAGTAGCCATTTGTAGGCTACTACAAAACTTCCCCTGAAGGCCTCCAAATAAAAACTCGCTCTTACATTATCTCCTCCCTAAAATCATCTTGAATTTCATTTCATTTCAATTCATTTTCACTTCGAGAAAAAAGGCAAGGAGGCAAAATTCCAGGCCTGGAGCTGCACTCACCAGCCCTGACAGCCTCGTTCTCCAGCACCACCCTGTTGAAGATGAAGCGGATGTACTTGGAGGGGGACGGGGTCCTGGGGCCCTCCTTGCCCAGCAGGTGCAGGATTTTGGTGGCCAGCACAGTGTGCTCACAGTCCTCGATGAACTCACACAGGTGAGCCAAGCCTGACTCTTTGCTCTCAGGGTTCTCCTCAATGATGCTGATGATGCAATCCACAATGGCTCTCTTGTACTCAAAGCCACCCTGGCAAAAGGAAATTAGGGACAGTGACACACTGGAGCAATGCTCAGCTCCCTCACACTTCAGTGACTCCTTCCCATGGAGAAAACAAACATGGGGGTAAAAAAAGGATGGGGCATTCCCATCTCTCTGAGCATCCTCAGCTCCAATGACGCCTCAGGATTTTAGCTTTTATATTTTTTGAATCTCTTAACTCCATATAGAGTGTTAGTTACATGTCTTCACATTTTGGTCAGACAAAACAATCCCTCTAGGTCTGAAATTCAAGGACACCCCAGTATAAACAAAAAGTATAAACAAAAGTGACTTGGGGGAGAGCAAACTAGGGGTACAACTTCACTACCTGAAGCTGTAATTGGAGGATTAACCCCTGATATGTAAATGGACCAAACTTAAAATTGTCTAAAAATCTTGTGACTGTCATTCATCTTGGGTGTAGCCTCTGGAAGGCTTCTGGTGTGATGCCTTTAGCTTTTATACTTTCCAGATTCTGTACTGCATTAATATATAACTGTGAATTTCATACAAAGTGTTAGCAAGTTCCCCTCACAGCTCAGTCACACAAAACAATCCTTTTCCAGCCTCAGAACCAAGGACACTGCTGCAGCTTTGGGCCCAAAAAGTGTAATTTGTACAAAAAGTGTAAACAACAGTGAATTGAGGAGAGCAGCCTGGGAGGATGGGACTGCAGAACCTGGAGCTGGAATTGGACAATTAAATCCATATTACACCTTATAAAAATGTGAAAACTCGTGACTCAGAGTCCATCTTGGGTGTAGCCATGGCTGGGCTCTTATACTGCCCAAGGTGAATCCTTTGAAGGCCTTTTAATAAATACCCACTTCATTCACTTAATTTTGTCTAGCATCTGTTCCAGGTAGCCTCTCAAGGCATCAGGTGTACCTACTGAAGGCCTTTAATAAATACCCACTTTATTCTCTTAATTTTGTCTAGCCTTTGTTGCAGGTAGCCACTCCAAGGCATCACTAATTCCTGAACATTTCACACAGCTCTGACCCACTGACAGAAGAGACCCTTCCCATCACCAAGCAGTTCCAAATCTGCCAAAAATCCCTCCCCAGAGTGAATGTCACACGTACATCATCCCTGAGCATGTTGGAGAGGAAGGTCATCATCACGCTGTGCTTCCGAGGGTACTTCTGGCACAGGGCACTGATGGCCTGCACCACCACAACCTGCAGAAAACACAGAAGGATGTGGCTCATCAGTTTATTTCTCCAGGAAAAAACACAGCTTTCTATCTCAGGTTGTCATCTTGATTGATTAAATTCATGTACAAGGATAAAAATCAGGTGGTGGATACTCAGCATGGAACAACTTCGTGCAAGGGTGCTGCAAGGCCTGGCTCTGCTAAAAAGATTGGATTTTAGGATGGAATGCGTTCAAAGGCCTCTCCTCCTTCCTTCCTTCCTTCTTCCCAGGCATGAGCATGATCCAATTTTAACTTGCCATGTTCTGTCTTTAAAATTCTTTGCAATTCAAGCTTGTCTAACACTTATTTCTCTCATAAAACCAAGGACTTAAGACCACTTTAAGCAGGCTGATTTTGCAGAGCTGTGCTCCTCATGGTGTAACAGGTACAACTGAACCATCCTGAACCAATTAATCACCAGTTTAGTCACTATAAAACTTACAAATTAGGTAGAAACTTATAATTAACAGTTTCCTAACTGTGCATCAAGACTCAAAAAGAACACTTAAAATCCTTCTTCCTCTCTAAAACAACCAGAAGGAAATACAGGATATTGCACAGGAGCCAGCAATCCACCAAATGATATTTTTTTCCTTTCTTGGAGTGGTGGAAGGAAGACACACAGGATGTTTAAGCTGGAAAACACCTTCTGAACTTTACCCTGCCAGCACTGACAAACAGGAAAAGCTTCATAAAAAACAAAACAACCAAGAATGGGAGAAAAACCTGCAGCTGGAAAGAGCAGAGGCCTCCAATGGCACACCTTAAACTCATCTGAGATTTCTGACACGAAGGAGGAGATCTGTTTCATGAGCCTGTCCACGCTGCTCTCGCTGCCCGTCTTCAGCAGCGTGGTGATGGCCAGGGTGGCAATGCTCCTGTTGGAGTCTGTGATGAGGTTTTCCAGGTCCAGGTTGCAGGCAGTGACTGCAGATGGATGTTTCATGGCTACCTGCAAGGAATGGAATTCCAAAATTATGTGGGAGCATCCTGCAGTTCAAAGGATTGGATGCAATCAGAGCTCTGGGGTTTTGGTTGCAGCGCTTTAAATGAATTTTAAGTTAAGTTTAAGTCGTGGGTTTGACAGTCATAAATTTTTGCTGTTGTGTTGTGCAGTTCTGAAATCAAAACATTTCCTTCATGTGGATTTTGTAATATTAAATATCCAGGATTCCAGCTGAAAGCTCACAGATTTTCAAACTACAGCTTGTTATATCCCTGTGGTCCAGAAATGAGCAAACACAGCCTGAATGCAGGAAAGATTTCTGTCCCACCAGGAGATCTGGCATGGAAAAGCCAATTCTCCAGCATGGAATAATTCCAAATAAAGTCATCACAAGGGCAGCTGCTCTGCTTGAGGTAACACATCATTAGGCACTGCTGGCTGGCTCTGATCTCAGAAAATGAAGCTTTTTTGGGAGGTTTTGAGGCACTCACTTTATTGAGGGTCCGGACGGCTGCGTAGCGCAGGACAGGTTTGGGAGAACTGCAGAAAAGCTGCAACACTGGGGAACAAAAGAAAACAAGCCAAAAAACAAAGATTGGCCTCTTCCAAAGAAAGGGAATAAAGTCTAATAAATCTCCATTCAACTACACACTGCTAAATATTCATGCAGCTCTATGTATAATTTATCAGGAGTTTCATACAGGTTAGAATTAAACTCCTGGTTTTTATCCCACTGCCAAGAACAGGGGGTGGCAGAAGTGACTCTACATTCCAGTTCTATATTCCAGGTGGAGGAGAGTTTTCCCAGGTTTGTTTTTTTTTGTGGTTGTTTCATCCCTGGGAATGTCCAAGGCCAGGTTGGACAAGGCTTGGAGCACCCTGGGATAGTGGGAGGTGTCCTTCCCCATGGAACTGTATGATCCTTAAGGTCCCTTCCAACCCAAACCATTCCAGGATTCCCTCCCATCCCAAATTTCTGCAGCTGGATAAAGACAAGCATCACCCCATACCACCTCTACTGCCATTTATCAAAACATCTGGATGAAATAGGTAAAAGGGATCTCATCCAAAAGCCCTTAAACTTGGGGTTAATGGGCTTTTAATCAGAAAATTCAGGGTTTGAGGATTTTAATTCTGCTGGATTTTCTCTTCATTTCTTTCTTTCAGCTGTTCCAGGGGTACAAAGGGCTGTGACCAACCTGACACAGCAGGTGCCAGCTCCCTGGCAGTGCAGTTGGGCAGGTGGATGATGGCAGAGGCAGCCTCATAAATCACCATCTCGTGCTTGTTCCTCAGGCAGCTCTCAATGAAGTCAAACAGGGGGCTTTCATGGCTGCAAACACAACAATCCCAGGATTTTAGGCTGGAAAAACCCCTTAAGATCAAGTCCAAGACTTTCATGGCTACAAACACAGAATTTCAGGATGTTTTAGGATGGAAAAACCCCTTAAGATCGAGTCCAAGACTTTCACGGCTACATAACCAACAATCCCAGGATTTTAGGCTGGAAAAACTCCTTAAGATCGAGTCCAAGACTTTCAGGGCTACAAACACACAGTCCCAGGATTGTAGGCTGGAAAAACCCCTTAAGATCAAGTCCAAGATTTTCATGGCTACAAACCCAACAATCCCAGGATTTTAGGTTGGAAAAACCCCTTAAGATCAAGTCCAAGATTTTCATGGCTACAAACCCAACAATCCCAGGATTTTAGGTTGGAAAAACCCCTTAAGATCAAGTCCAAGATTTTCATGGCTACAAACCCAACAATCCCAGGATTTTAGGCTGGAAAAACCCCTTAAGTACAAATTCAAGACTTTGGCTACAAACAGCAATCCCAGGATCTTTTAGGCTGGAAAAAACCCTTTAAGATCAAGTCCAAGACTTTCAGGGCTACAAACACAACAATCCCAGGATTTTAGGCTGAAAAAACCCTTTAAGATCAAGTCCAAGATTTTCATGGCTACAAACCCAAAAATCCCAGGATTTTAGGCTGAAAAAACCCTTTAAGATCAAGTCCAAGATTTTCATGGCTACAAACCCAAAAATCCCAGGATTTTAGGCTGGAAAAACCCTTTAAGATCAAATCCAAGATTTCATGGCTACAAACACAAAAATTTAGGCTGGGTAACCCCTTTAAGATTGAGTCCATGCATTATCCCAGCACTACAGTTCTGTCCCTGTGGAGATTCCCACAAATGCTACTGTTCCCAAACCTAAATTAATTGTGATTTAAACCCTGCCTGCTCCTTACCCCTCCTCAGATTCCTTGAGGAGTTTGCTGGCAATCCTGATCAGCATGCAGTAGGCAAATTGGGATTTCAGGCCGGATTTGGTGAATTTATTCAGCATCTTGGAGACAGCCAGGCGGTCGTTTTTCCTAAGGTGATAGAGCAGTCCCAAAGCATGATACTATGGGATGGGAAACAGAGGGGCAGGCACTGAGAACAGCTGCAAAATCCACATTCAGATATCAAAAAAGGGGTAATTATTGCTGTTTCCTGGCAGAAATATCTTCTAATCTCAACTGAGCTGAGTTTCCTGCCAATGTTTCCTTGCCCTTTCTGTCCACTCTCAACTCTTCCTGAAGATCCAAAGAGCCACGAAGTTAATTTATTTCCTTTTTTTTTCCTCCATTAAATATCATAACTTCAAAGGTTTCAGCTTTGCACAGCGCTGAAATGACAGCTGACCTCACAAAAATCCTTGAGGCTTTTTTGATGGAATATTTCTAATTCCTTGCCAAGTTATTTTGGCTTTCTTTTCCCCCCCATAAAACTGATTTTCTGCAAGGCTTCATGAAGCTGCTAAGTGGGCAAGAGCAAAGTTGATTTTACAGAATCTTTCTGATCATGAGTCTGCAACAGACAGAATAATTCCATATTCTGAACAGATAAAATAATTTCATTTCCACAGAGGTCTGGAATATCTGTCTAATATCTAAATAAATATCTAAAAAAACTTGCTCTTGTGGAGTTCTTACTGATATTTGGGTTTACCTTTTCCATCTGGCAAATTTTCTGAAAGCCAAGAGATGCTCATTGGGTGGCAGTGAGATAATTTTCCAAGTTTTTTGAGCACTGATTCAAATCCTTTCTGCAAGAACCACTGTGGGATAGGCAGCAGCATTCCAACTACCAGAAATTTAGCAGGAAAAAGGGAAGAGAACTCCAGAGCAAGCTCTTAATTAACAATCTTGTGCTGGCATCATGGAAAAATTAATTAATTTTTTTGGAACTGTCAAGTTGTTTCTCACAAATCACAATTCTTGCTTTTAAAGCACTGAAGAAAAATAAGTTTTTTCCCTGAAGTTTTCTTAAGAACTCCCAGAATGTCACTAAGCACCCCCCTCAGCATTTTTGGGGACAGCCACCCTCAAACACACCTGTACCATGATGTTGTCACTGGAAGCTGCTTCCTGAGCTTCATTAATCCACCTTTTGACCACATCATAGCTGATCTTCATCATGTGCTGCAAAAAAATTGGGATTGGAGAGAAGCTCTTTATCCTACAGCTCTATAAACTGTGAATTTCCTTCCATCTCAGTCTCAAATTATTCCACTTTTATTAATAAAAATATTAATTAAGGAGATTTTCCCAGCTTTTTCTCCTAAAAAAAGGAGAGGAAATCAGAGTGGATTCTTCCATCTTGCCCTCTTGGTGTCTGTTAGCAGAAATAATCCTGAATTGCAGTTTCAGCAGATGATTTCATGGCCCCTCCCCAGATAAATTAATATTTTACACTGCAGAAATATGAGTATTTTGCACTAGAAATTATTATGATTGATGTACTCAAATGTTAAGAAAGGAATTTGAGGAGAGAAAGGAAACTCTGCTTTTTTCTTATTTTCCAGTGAGATGAAGAGACATCTCTGAGAAAAAACAAACTGAACAGAGCAGACTCAGCTTTCCAGCCTGACAAAACACCAGATTTACAAAAATCTGCTTTACTTACCAAGGAAGACACCAGAGCAGAGCTGGACACGCTGGGGACTTTGTCCACAATGGCCTGTTTCATGTACCTCTCAATGGCCTGGAGCATTGTACCCTGGGAAAGGGAAAACAGGGAAAAAGGGAAGTGTGGATGCTTGGGAGGAAGAGCATAAAAGCAACAGAAGGCAAAAATTCATTTTCAAAGGACCCCCAGCAAAAATCTGGAGTTAATTCTACAAGGTAGACGTGGGTTTGGGCTGCCTGGTTCTGAAGGATCAGTGACAAAAGTCACCAGCAGAGAAATCCCAGATGGAAACTGCAGTTCCCAAACATTCCAGCTGCACATTCCCAGAGCTCCAGTCCCACAAAGCTCCTGGAAATGGCACAGGGCACTGAGTGGAGCAATCCCAGATAGAAACTGGAGCTCCTAAATTGGACATTCCCAGAGCTCCAGTCCCACAGAGTTCCTGGAAATTGCACAGAGCATCGAGTGGAGCAATCCCAGATTGAAACTGGAACTCCTAAACATTCCAGCTGCACATTCCCAGTGCTCCAGCCCCACAGAGTTCCTGCCAGTATAGAGGGCATTGAGTGGAGCAATTTCAGATCAGAGAAAAGCTCCCAAATCTTCCAGCTGCACATTCCCAGAGCTCCAGCCCCACAGAACTCATGGAAATTGCACAGGGCATTGAGTGGAACAATCCCAGATAGAAACTGGAGCTCCTAAATTGCACACTCCCAGTGCTCCAGTCGCACAGAACTCATGGAAATTGCACAGGGCATGGAGCAGAGCAATCCCAGATAGACGCTGAAGTTCCTAAATTGCACACTCCCAGTGCTCCAGTCGCACAGAACTCATGGAAATTGCACAGGGCATGGAGCAGAGCAATCCCAGATAGACGCTGAAGTTCCTAAATTGCACACTCCCAGTGCTCCAGTCGCACAGAACTCATGGAAATTGCACAGGGCATGGAGCAGAGCAATCCCAGATAGACGCTGAAGTTCCTAAATTGCACACTCCCAGTGCTCCAGTCGCACAGAACTCATGGAAATTGCACAGGGCATGGAGCAGCCCTCCATAAAGCAGCAGTTCCACTACTGCTGTAAAATGCATCCTGCAAGAGAGCAGATTTGGGATTTTAAGCCACTCATCCCCTCTCCCACAGAGTGACCCCATCTGGACTCACATCAGTGATCCTGCACAGAGCTCGGATGGCAGGGCCTCGATAGACATCCTCCTTGCCTGTCATGTCTTTGGTCAAACTGAAACCACCAAAAACATCCTCTTAGCACTTCTTTAACATCCCCATGTCTCAGGCTTTATGTGACATTCACCTCATTTAGCTGCTACAGTTCTGGTTAGGAACAACTTCTTAATAATCAGCTTAATTTGAGAGTTATCAACATCAAAATCTGGGGAAATACAGAGCTAGAAAATGCACATTTTGTATTGTTTTGCCATGGCTTGTTTAGCTCACTCTCCTTCTTGGTGGTGCTGCTTGTCCCATATGGAATTTTGATTCAGAAATAATGACCAAAGTTCAGTTTGGTTTATTTTATATATTTCTAAAGCTGTTCAGCAATCCAACAACAGATCCAATTTTTGCTCTTACAACAGCTGCACTGTCTATTTTTGTAGGCAAAAAAAAAGGAGAATTCAGTTGGGAGAATGAACTGGGCTTTCTTTAATTGAAAGAAAAAAAATTTCATGCATTGAAAATGAACTGATTTTCTTTAATTTCTCTGACAGCAAAGTCACAGCCTAAGTTCTGACAAAACCAGAATTAAAAAAACAGAAAACAAAGTAACAACCATTTGATAAACTGAATTCTCCCACAGAGTGGCAAGAAAATAACATTTCAGAGGGTGGCACATACTGTGTATCACAGAGCTGCTGTATCCTTCTAAAACCTCAACACTGTAGCAGCTCAAACAAAGCCAGGGAGCTTTTTAATTTTTTTTTTTTTTTCCCAGAGGCTGATCCTGGAAAAGGTTCTGGAAGGTGTCCCACCTGCTGGTGACAATGATGACATCCTCAGAGATATTGGCCATCTCTTTGATTGTGAGGTAACACATTCTTCTGAGGGTTTGCTGTGGAAAGATGAAACTCAATGGTAATTTGAAGTTTTAAAAGAGAAATGAAACATAAAAATTAAATATTTCACTTTAAAAGAAAAAGAAGCTTTTAAACAAAACACATTCTCTTCAATTCAATGCATTCTTTTCAATTCAAAGTTAACACATTCTCTTCAATTCAAAGTGTAAAACTACATTTGATAAGAGCCAGATTCCCTGATATCAAACAAATCAGAAGACATCAATATTTTGTAAAATGATAGAACTAATAAAAAAAATCCATGCTAATTATCACACTCATAAACCTCACAATTATCAGTTAATAGCTTAGAAAATAACTTTGTTATTGTAAAAAAAAAAAAAAAAACACACGTGGGTGTTGACATTAAGTTTTTTAAATCAATTAACTTTGTATTTTTAAAAATCCTCTACTTTTAAAAATGTGGATATGAGAAACATTTCAAACACTCTATATTTCCAAAAATTTTATTAGATCTTTGAACAGCTACACCTTCTTTGGACAAATCTCTAACAAGCAAACCCTTTTAAATTAAAATTAATGAGCCCCATCACATGGAATACACTGCTCTGAGTCCTCACACTCTGCAGAAGAGATCAGAGAAGGATTTTACATTCTGCTGAGCCCAAAGCTGAATTCCCAAATTCAATTCCCAAACCATTCTATGATTTTTAGGGAATTTGCCCCAATGAAATCAATGCTGCTCCACGTTCTAAGGAACAGCCTTTGGTCTGCAGGCAATTTTTAAATTCTGTTTTGAATTAAGCAGATGGTGATTTGCAAGTGGAAGCAACAACCATCAAGTGATTTGTAAATTCAGGCTTTGTCATTATCCCCACTTTTACAGCATTAATTAACTCAGAACCCACCTCCACCCTCAACCCAACCCACAGAATAACCACATGTTATAATTCAGCCTTTTATTTCCAAACCAGGAATTGCCTCCAGAGCTCCTCCTGTGTGCTGTTTGCCTCCCACATCCCAAAATCCAAAGGTTTGGCAGCTCCTGCAAGCCCAGGCAGAAGTAAAACACCAGGTCCTTACATCATTAGACTGAAACAATCTGGTCATGGCAAAAAAAGCTTCTGTGGCTTCTGTGGTTCCAAAGTGTTCACCCTGGAATGAGCAGAGAGGAAAACCAGGCATTATCCAGCTCCTTTTTTTAATGCCCTCCCACACACCAGGAATCTTTCCTTGGAGATTTTTTTCCTGTAAGAAACCATCTTTTCCTCCTTTCCTTCCCAGGGAATCCACAATTATCCCCATTCTAAATGCCCTCCACAGGGATGGAGTTTTCCCCGTGGCAGGAAGAGGTAGGAAAGTTTTTTCCCCCACTAAAAAATATTCATTCTGGATGGAGAGAAATCCTCAGAGTTACCTGGTTCAGCAGGTACAGGATCTTGGTAAGGATGTGAAGGCATCTTCGTGGGTTTATTGGGGTCTCATTGAAGAGCCGTGCCTGGAAATCAAACAGAAATTCTGCCTGAATATATCCCAGCAGGAATAAATTCTCTTTCAACATCAAAATTAAATGAATCTGTTTCCAGCCAAGCAGCTTGTAATTTTTGTTTGTATTAAATATGTGTCTCAGAGAATGTGTTCTTGCATCTTTAGTTTGCAGCAATTTGAAAAAAAGCACAAACAACTCAATTTGCCATCTGGAACTGGCAGAAATGCCTCAAAATAAAACATTTTTTTCTTCAGGAAGAGCCCCTTGAGATGCTACATGTCCATATGGAAGGCAGGAGCCATGTGTCATCTAATTACCCTAAAAAAAAAAACCCTCATTAACTGTAGATAAAATTAATTTATTTACACTCTCCGTGATTTTAAATTACTTCTATGAATTTAGCCATCCACATTTCTCCACAACGGTTCTGCAACACTTCCTGAAGGAAAAGATAATTAATTAAACAGCATTATCCTGTGATTATTCCTACCTCCTGAAGCACAGCACTCTTCTCCAGATGCTGGAAAGGATTGGAGCCACTACCTGAGGAAAAAGAAAAAAAAGAGATCTCTCAGTTGAGGAACTCTTCACACACCCCAAAAGGTCTGAACATGCAGGAACAGCCCCAAAATTTTACCAAACCACCTGAAAACAGTGACATCCCTTTTTGAATAACTGATGGTGGCCATCAAGAGCTTTGAATCCACTTTCTCAAGTGGTATATTCAGAGTTATAGAAAGAATAAAGGTAAGGGGAAAAAAGGAGAGGAAGAAGAAAATTGTTTGCTATTTAATTTGCTTCTCCATAAAACCATTTCCTTTTTCTACTTCCCTAATCCACCTATTTTAGACCTTCAGGCACCAAAAGCACTGAAGGCCTCAACATAAGAGGACATGAAACAGAACTGAAACCACTTTTCAGACACATAAATCCCTCCTCAGCCTCACTTCTGCTCCTGATCCTCTCCTCCCAAACAAGAATTCCTCATTTCCAGTCCATTTATTCCTCAGTTCTCACATCCCAAGCAGAAGGAAATTGAAAATGAAACAAACTCAAGCCCAGCTGGGCACATTTGGAGCTCAGAGCAGCAGCACAGAAAATTCCAGGCAGCATCAGCTATTGCAAGGAACATGGATTTAACTTCCAGACCTTTGGAAGAGACTTTCCAGGGACACCTTCCACTATCCCAGGGTGCTCCAACCTGGCCTTGGACACTTCCAGGGATCCAGGGGCAGCCCCAGCTGCCCTGGACACCAAGATTTCACCTCCCCTGGGTGCTGCTGAGCACAGGGAGACGGGGCCAGAGGTTGCCCAAATTCCCTGTTGGGAATTCCAGATGTGCAGGCACAGCCCGGACAGAGAAGGTCTGGAAAGGCTTCTCTGAAAAATCTATTTTCTTTACATGTATCATCACAGCGTTCAGGTAGTGATAGAAATAGAAATACATGTAATCAATGCTCTCTTCTTCTTCTGAGGGATGACACATCTGCACTGAGTAGAGATAGGGATAAAATCCTCTCTAGAAACCAGCTGTGCAATATGGAGAGTAAACAGAGCCCAGTTCCTTTGGATTTGTCACCAGAGGGGAGAAATACTTTGGCAGCTGAAGCACAAACACCCCATGAGCTGTGAGAGATGAGAAATCATAGAACCATGGAATGGCTTGGGCTGGAAGGAGATTTAAGGATCATTCCTATCACCTTCCACTATCCCAGCTTGCTCCAATCTGGCCCCAGACACTTTCAGATCTCCAGAAGCCAGAGCTTCTCTGGGAATTCCATCCCAGCCCCTGCCCACCTCAGCGTCCCCTCAGCTCCCTCAGCTCAGCATCCCCTCAGCTCAGCATCCCCTCACCTCAGCGTCCCCTCAGTCCCCTCACCTCAGCGTCCCCTCAGCTCCTTCACCTCCACCCCGCGTTCACCTCAGCACCGCCCTCACCCCAAACCCCGCTGTCACCCCAGCACACCTCAGTCCTCTCCTCTTCCCCTGACCCCCAGCCCCTCCGTACCGGACTCCTCGTCCTTTTTATCGAACTTCTTGATCATGGCGGCCCCGCTCCCGCTCCCTCCGAGCGCCGCCGCCTCAGCAGCCCCGCCGGAAGCCCCGCCCCTGCTCTCTGCCATCTGATTGGACCGCGGAGCTGTCAATCAACCGAGCGCCTTCCGCTTCGCCAAGCCACGCCCCCAGCCGCGCGCTGAAGGGGCGGGGCCAGAGTGAGGGCGGCTCTTAAAGGAGCCGCGTCCTTATTTTGTGAGGGGAGTGAGGTTTCGCTGGTGGATAGAGAGAAAAAATAGATAGATAAATAATTCATCCGAGCTCCTGGCGAAGAAACGGGAACTCGTATGGAGTTCGCATGGAATTTATGCGGAATTCACGTGACAATCTCACCCTCTGGGGCCTTTGGCAAAAGCTGGGGTAAGTAACGAGTAGTTCTTATGTAACTCACATTTAACTCCCATGGCAAACCAACCATTGAGCCCTTGGCAAAAAAAACCCCAATTAATTCCCATGTAACTCACATTTTAACAAGTTAACAGAGTTAAATTTCACTTGACTCTCCAGACACAACAACCACTGGAGCCTACTGGCAAATAAAGATTCCCATTAATCTCCCATGTAACTCACAAGTAACTCTCATGTAACTCTCCAGATGAAACAACCATTTAAACCCACTGGCAAAAAATTGATTCCCATTAATCTCCCAAGTAACTCCCACATGTAAATCCCAAGTAATTCCCATGTAATTCTATGTAACTCTCATAACACACCAACCATTTGAACCCCTTGGCAAAAAAAAACAAAAAATAAACAAAAACAACAACAAAAAAACCTGCCTCAAGCTGTGTCAGGGAAGGTTTAGGTTGAATATTGGGAAAATTCCTTCCTGGAAAGGTTTGTCCAGGATTCCCCATTCCCAGAGGGATTGAACACCCTGTGGATGTGGCACTTGGGGATGAATAAATGATTATTTATGAATAAATAATTATTTGTGTGACTGAATAAATTTTCCCTAAAATGTGAGGAATTGGGATCAAGGGAGATGCTGCTGCTTCCGACTGCAGTAATTTTGTGGAGCTGGTTGGGAATGCTGGAATTCTCCTCCTCATCCTGCAAGGAAAATAATTCCATGCCTTGCATGGCTGTGAGTAAAAGGAAAAGAGGCAATTCCTTAGGAAATGTGATGATCCAAGCCTGTATCCTGTTAAATCCAACACAAAGCCATGACCCCGTTTTTAAAGAATTTTCTTTCCAAAGCTGGATTTTTCACAGAATTTTAGGAACCTGATGATGAAAAAACTGCTGAATTCCATCCCATTTCCCCCACTCCTCCTGTCTGCAATCCACAAGCCAGGGAGTTGCAAAAACTCCTGAGGTAATTCACGAGTTTTTAAACTTAATCCTGGTTCTTTGCTGTGCTGCTGAGCCAGGTTTAACAGCCCAGACAAGAATTTTTAGGCAGGACACCAAGAGCAGAGTGACATTTCCTGGCACGTCCTGCTCGAGTGGGAACACATCCAACTCCTGCCACAATTGCCTTTTTAATTAGGAAATAAATTAAGATAAACTCATTGGTTTAGACTGGAGTTATGAATGAGTTCATTCAGTGTCCTTCCTCCTCGAGCTGAGGAAAAAATCAAATAAAAAACGTCAGGGATTGTTTCAATTTTCTGTTTTCCATTCAGCATTTTTGGAGTGTCCAGTCTGGAGAAGCATTTCCCATTCCATTGGGAAATTGGGAAAGAAAATTGGAGGTGCTGCAAGGATCTCAGGTATGATTTTATGGAATGACCTGGGGGATTTAGGAACTTTTATCAAAAAGCTGTGACACTTTTCCCTCGTTTTTCCAATTGGGAATTCTTCCAAACCTGAGTGACAGGGAAATTCAGAGCAAACTGTTTTTTTTTTTTCCCACTGGAAAATTGGAATTGATTTGTCCCAATTCTCTGGAATCACCCTTGTTTCTATGGAATTGTGGATTTGTGCCTTCTGTGGGTAAAAATTCCAGTGGTTTTTGCTTGGAGCAGAGGGTTGTAAGGAAAGGGTTTTGTTTTACTCTCCTTTGTTTACAGCAACAACAAATTTCTGAAACAAAGGGGTTACAGGATTTTATTTCCTAAAATAAAATGTATTAGATAAAAT
>VZTT01066867.1:19087-29093 GCA_013400855.1 Buphagus erythrorhynchus
TTTATATATTGCATTATATTATATAATATTAATTATATCTATTAATTACTGTCTCCAGTAGTTTTAATAAACCCTGGGGACAACTTTTTATCTCATGTTTACCCCCTCAGTCCTCTTCTGAAGAACTTTTAATAACAAGTTATTATTTTATTATTTTAATTACTCTCTCCACTGAGGTTTCTCACCTTCTACTACACCCTCAAAACCATGGTGGAGACAGAACCACCTAAAAACCCCGATTTTGGAGCCCCCAGCTGTGGGTAGGCAGCACAACCAGGATGTTTATTCCCAGGATTTCTCATCCCAGGATGAAGAAGGAAAAGAAACATCATCCCACAGGGACAAGCTGTGGATGATTCCCAGCCTTCCTCCCACTTCCAGAGGCTAAATGGGTTTTCCCATTCTGGGTTTTCCACCTTAAACTTGAGATTTTGTAATCTCAGCCACCTACAGACAGAGGAACAGTTCCAAAACAAACCCCAGCCTGCTCTTAAACAAGTTTTTCCTGCAGTTTTTATTCCTGTTTAACACATTGTTTCCTTCAAGTGCTTGTAGGGATCAATGACAACATCAGAGCATTCATTCCAAGGGGAATATTTGGGTTTTTACAAGTTTTTTCTCAGGCTTATATTCAAGATTCCCAAGCTGTCATAATTCACAGCTGTTGATAGCAGAGCCAAGTAGAATTTGACAATTATTAACTGCAAGGACAAACTTGACAAAGGTAGGAGTTTCCCCACCTGCCTGGAATTGATTATAAAAGGGAAAATGAAACAAACACCACGTGATGGACATTTATTTATTCCTAGAAAGTGTGGGTGGAGAGATCCATACAAATCATCCCTCTTCCTTCTCACCCTCAGAGAATACAAAAATGTGTGAGCAGAATTCATTTTGCTTCAACAGAAACCCTCTGGGGATGTTATTTGCAGAAAAAAAAAGAGAAATTCCAGCTGGAACTTTCACCACCTCATGTTTTATCAGTGCTCTTCCCTCCTAGAACAACATCAAATAATTTAACTGCGTGAAATAAAACCTTGTGACCAAAACCTGCTCGTTCTCTTTGGGAAAAGGCTGATTCTCACAAAGTGAGATTCTCACAAAAGGCTGATTCTGCTCACATCCAAGAACTGAAAGTCCCCACATCAGAAGCTGAGACCTAAAGCAACCCCTGTGACCAAAAACCCCCGGGTGGTTTCGTGGGTGCTTTCTCCTCACACAAAAAAAGGAGCTGAAATTCCAAAAAATTTCTGCTGGAGATCCCCTGTGGGTCCCTGAGCACAGCCCACCCTGCTGCTCCTCTGGCTCCTGCTGGATTCCTCAGCTGAGAGGTCCCATTCAACACTCCAGCCTGGAGACATGGCCCTTGGAAAGTTCTGGAAATGCAGCAGGGCCTCGTTCCCACAGCCAGGGTGTTCTGCTGGGCAGCAGAGACACCTCATTCTTACCAATTCTGCCAAACTCCAGCCAAAGTAGGAAATTTTTATCTGTAAAACTGTAGCAAGTGTGACATGGGATGTATTTTAGCTTTTATGAGAGAATGACCTTGACATTCTCAGCACTGAATCTTCTCCTTCTCCTGCTTTTTCTTCTTTTTCTACTTCTCCTCCTTTTTCTTCTTTTTCTCCTTCTCCTCCTTTTTCTTCTTTTTCTCCTTCTCCTCCCTTTTCTTCTTTTTCTCCTTCTCCTCCCTTTTCTTCTTTTTCTCCTTCTCCTCCCTTTTCTTTCTTTTCTTCTTCTCCTCCCTTTTCTTTCTTTTCTTCTTCTCCTCCTTTTTCTCCCTTTTCTTCTCCTCCTCCTTTTTCTCCCTTTTCTCCTTCTCCTCCTCCTCCTTTTTCTTCCTTTTCTCCTTCTCCTCCTTTTTCTTCTCTCCTTCTCCTCCCTTTTCTTCCTTTTCTCCTTCTTCTCCTCCTACACCTCCTTCTCCTCTTCCTCCTTCTCTCATTACAGAGGCTCAAAATTTTCATCATTCTCACAACACAAAATTTGGAATTTTTTCCTTTCTCCATCCCCCTTAATTTCCAGAGCAATATTTTGACTATTCCAGGTGTCAGCACTGATTTGGGACAGAATCCAGGCCCAGCAACTGCTTCTTGCTGGATTAATAGCAGGCAATTAAAATGAAAGTAATTAACTTGATAGGAAATCATCCCAGGCTGCCAGCCTGAGCTTTACAAATCATTTCTTGGGACCATTTTCATTCAGCACCTAATTCATGGAATTAATAGGGATGAAGCACAGTCCCAAATACCCTTGGGAGGATCAGCTCACATCCTGAGCTGGTTTTATGTACTCAGTGCAGGAACCTGGGAGAGATGATAAGAAATTAAGTAATTCCTGGTTAAATGCTCAAAGGAAAACAAAAGCTGATTAATCACTGGAGTTTGGACTGTTCTGCTCCTTGAGGCAGAGTTTTGGTTTCTGTTTGCTGGAAAATGAATGCAAAGGAATATTTTTGCCTTGGAAGGACATGGATCCTCATCCTTTGTGCCTTGAAACAAGGAGTCTGCCTCCTTTTGGACACTGAACTAATCTCTAGTCCTGACTTAAAATCCAGGTTTTCTTACCCAAAAATCTCCAATTTGAGAGATTTCCATGAACTACATCCAAAGAGAAACCCAGAACTCCTCAACCACTTCCACTTGTGGTGGTGCTTCCCCATCCTTGGAGCTGCTCTGGAGCCTCAGGAATTCCCACCTGCATGGTGAAGTGTCCCTTGACCAAACCAGGAACTTGTGCACAGAAAAGGTGAGAGAAATTTTCCATATCAAGAGCCTGAGTGAGGTGAGGAACAAGGGATCCTTTGTTCCATGAAGCTCTTGGAATAACACTGCCTGGAATCAGCCCAGGTGGAAAAGTGCCATTGTTAGTAGAGCTTTGAAAAAAAAAAATCCTTCAGTAATTGTTGGATACTTCCTGATGACTTATGGGAAATCATGGAATCATAGAATGATTGGAAAGGATCTTAAGGATCATCCAGTGCCACCCCTGCCATGGCACTGTCCCAGGCTGCTCCAAACAGCAATGTCCAACCTGGCCTTGGACATTCCAGGGATCCAGGGGCAGCCACAGCTGCTCTGGCAATTCCAGCCCAGCCAGCAATTCCTAATTCCCAAGATCCCATCCATCCCTGCCCTCTGGCAGTGGAAGCCATTCCCTGTGTCCTGTCCCTCTGTCCCTTGTCCCCAGTCCCTCTCCAGCTCTCCTGGAGCCCCTCCAGGCCCTGGAATGTGCTGGAAGCTCTCCCTGGATCCTTCCTTTCTCCAGCCTGGGAATTCCCAGCTCTCCCAGCCTGGATCCCTGCTGCTCCATCCCTCTGATCATCCTGGTGGTCTCCTCTGGATTGTCTCCAACATTCCACATCCCTGGCAAGGTCCATTCTGTTATTTATCACATGGATCAGCTGAGCAGCAGGTTAGAATGAATTCAGAATGATTAATATGAGTGGAGAGGGTGCAAAAGGCTGAGGGCACAAAAGGTTTTAGCAGCACTTAATCATTGACTAACTGAACATTTACTTGGATAGGGTTAGCTCCAATTACAACAGTCTTTTAATTACAGATCCTAGGTGGAAACATTCATCCTATACTTGCTGGAGGGGATTTAAATCCTAAATAGCAGCTCAAGCTGGTGCCTCTCAGGAGACAAAGGACACCCTGGGTTTTCACACCCTCACCGTCCAAACATGAAAAAGTCTGGATTGCTCAGCTCCTGCCATGGCTCTGAGTGTCCAGTCACTTGGCTGAACCACAGGTCCCTGTCCCTTTGCTGGTCAGTGCCATCTCACATCCTCTTGTCACCACCCAGAGCTACACCAGCACTGAGTGCATTCCTCAACAGCCAGTCATTCCCTAGCTCTGATTTCTCATGGAAAGGCTCAAGGATTTTCCTGGAAAAGTATTGCAAACGTGCCATTCCCAGTGATCACCATCCTCCAGTCTGACCTGTTATACTCTCACCCAGTTGTGCTTATCTTCTGGAAGATTAGCAGCTGCAGAGCTCATTTGCATTAGGAACACCAAAATCCTCACCTGGGAATTTAGGACACGATTGGATTTTTTACAACTTCTGAAGGAACTCTTGACAAGAAAGGCAAAGTCTTCCCAGACTGAATTTTCTTCACCAAAACACGAAATTATCACGCTCAGCTCTTGCATAAACTGCTGTGAACCCTGTCCTGCTGATTGTTTTTCATAACTGTCATCATGTGGGATCCCAGCCCATCCAGAGAACAACCACAGCTGCCACCTGCCAACCCTGGGAATCTGGGGTAGCCCTGAGCTGGAGTGGAACTCCTGCAGCATTTTCATCTGGAATGTTTCTGTGTGTCTCCTCCTGGTTCTCCAGGTTCACATTGCTCTCCCTAGAACACATTTTGGCTAAGTCCAGTGTTTATCACGGGTGCAGCCTCTCTTCTGCTTCAGGGAGGTTTAATTGAGGTTAATTCTCTTTCCATGATGGCAGAGGGAGAATATATTCAGCTCTCATGCAGATTTGGTGATTGGCCATGAAATGTTATCCAAGTAATCCTTTGCTTTCCCTTTTCTAGGCATGTGGGGCTGTTTGCTGATGGTCACTGCCAAAATAAAACCATGTGGAAATAAACAGAGGCCACAAGCAAGGAGCTGAGTTGGGGAGGATTTGTTGTGAGTAGGATCTGTGGGATCTGAGCTCTGAAAATGTTTTGGGATGGAGCCCAACCGCAGGAGCACTACAGATCTTCCAGGGTTAGATCATAGCTTGTTTTCCAGTTTTGAGGTTTGTGCGGGAACCAGAATGTTCCAGCTCCAGCACTGGGATTCCTGCATCCTGAGGACATGGAATCCCCCCAGATCCATGGCCAGGCATAGGAGGGAGGAGCTGCAACCCCCCGGACACAGTGATCTCCTTGGATAGCACATTCCCCTGGGCAGGATTGCATCCCTTCCCAAGATATTGCATTCCAAGAGTACCACGGCCCTCCTGCGTGTTTCATGACCCCCCATATTGCACCCTCCCAGGCACTGCTTTCTCCAGGGGTATCCCATCCCCTCTCCCCCACCCCTGATATCACAAACCCAAATATTTCATCCTTTACCCCTCAGGGGATCACACATCCCGCGGATATTGCATCCCCTCCCTGCTTACTGCATCTCCCCACTCGCCGGGAATCCGATCCCAAATTCCACACCCTCCCCTCTCCCTCAGGCTTTGTATTCCCGTCTATTCCATCCCTTCAGCTATCGCATCCCACCCGGTATTGCACCTCCACCACTCCCGGTATTCCATGCCTCAAGTATCTCATCCTCCCGGGAATCCCTTCATCCCCCCGGGCATCTCATCAGATCCCTGGACAACGAATCCCCTTCATCCCCTTGTATTTCATCCCTTTCTGGGTACTGCATCCCCGGACACCGAATTCCCCTCGGCCACCGAACCCTCCCGGCATTGCCACCCCCTCCCGGACACCGCACCCCTCCCTGTCCCTGGCTCCCCATCCCTGCAGGGCGGTGCGTCCCTGCCGGTGGCTCCGGCTCGAAAGCGAAAGTGAAAACAGCTCGAGCCATACCGGGACAGCGACAGCGGCAGGGAATCGCCACGGAGCTGCCGCTGGAGCCCGGAGCCGGCCCCGGGCCGCTCCCATGGCACGGCCGCTGCTGCCGCTGCTCTGCGCTCCCGTCGCTCTCCTGCTGCTCCGCGCCGCCGCCGACACCGGTAAGCGGAGCTGCCCCGGGCTCCCCGGCTCTCCGCCGGCTTGTCCGAGCCCTTCCCGGGGCGCCCACACCCTCCTCGGGATCTCTACACCTCTCCCCGGGGTGCCCATACCCTCCCCGGGACCCCTTCACCTTCCCCCAGGTGCCCACAGCCTCCCCGGGGTGCCCACTCCGCCCTCGCTCCGCTTCCCGGGATGCCCGCGGTGCTCCCCGGGATCCCCGCTCCGCTTCCTGGGTTACCCACGCCACTCCCTGAGGTGCCCGAGCCCCCTCTCGGTGTGCCCACGCTCTCCCTGGGATGCCCACTCTGTCCCGAAGGTGCTGGCTCTGTTTTCCCGGGATGCCGGTGCTACTCCCCGGGATGCCGGTGCTACTTCCCGGGATTCCCGCTCTGCTTCCTGGCGAGCCAGCTCCGCTCCCAGGTGAGCCTGCTCGACTTCCGGAGGGAATAACGCCACTCCCCGGGGTTTCCAAGCTCCCACCGAGCTGCCCACACTGTCCCTGGGGTGCCCATGCCATCCCTAAGGTGTCCCCAAGGTGCCCGCTCCTCTTCCCGGGATGCCCGCGCTGATCCCCACGTTGCCCTCGCCGCTCCCTGGGATGCCTGCTCTGCTTCCTGGAGGGCTCCCGCTACTCCCTGGAGTACTCGAGTCCCCATTTGGGGTGTCCATGCCATCCCTGGGGTGCCCAGGCTGCTCCCCAGGGTGTCCATGCCATCCCTGGGGTGCCCATGCTGCTCCCTGGGATATCCACTCCGCTTTCCTGTGTTCCCAGGCTACACCCTGGGATACCCAAGCTCCCCCTTGAGGTGTCCATGCCATCCCTGGGATGTCCATGCCATCCCTGGGGTGTCCACGCTGCTTCCTGCATTCCCAAAGCTTTCCCTGGGTGCCTCATGACCACCCCAGAGTGCCCAGGCTGCAGCCCTGTGTTCCCTGGGTACCCACCTCAATCCTGGCATTCCCACACCACTCATCACAGTGTCCAGGGAGGCTGGGGGTGGTTTTTAGGATCTGTGTGATGAATCCATGGAACTGCATCATTGTGGAATTTCAGCCTGGGCCCGCTCTTTGGGTGTTCCCTGACACTGAGTGTTGTCCATGGCTGCTGAGCCTGGAATGTCACAGCATTGTCTTGCCTCTCCAAAAGTCCAAAATCCTGGAATCACCGGATAACAGCACTTGAAAAAACACTTTCAAAGTCACTGAGTCTAACAATTAACCCAGTGCTGCCAAGGCCACCACTGACCTCCCCAGCTGCCACATCCACAGGACTTGAAATCCCTCCAGGAATGGGGACANTGCTGAAGTGACATCCTGAGTCACCCTGCAGCACCCACAACTTCTCCTAGAATCATGGAATTGTTCAGGTTGGAAAAGCCCTGTGAGGTCAGAGTCCAGCCATTCCCAGCTCTGCCAAGGCCACCAGTGTGTCCTGGTTTAGGGCAAATCTGCGAGGAATCTTCCTAAGAAGCCTCTAGGAAGCAGATTTAAGCGTCCCCTCCCCCTACCGGTTGGGGAAAGGATTTCCTTGGAGAAAACTGGAAAAAACCCCTGTTTATTTAACAAGCAAAGTATTCACAAGCACTAAAAATGAGTAATATGAAACAATAAAACCTCTCGCTGCTCTGAAGAGATGACAAATTCAGCAAGTCCTTTTCGTGGGGTGTAGCTCGGCTCACTCAGTCTCTTACCGTGCTGGAAAATGCCCGGGCCCTGCTGGGTGTGAGCTCTCCGTGTTTTTCTGGGTTTTCAGCACAGAACAAATCCCAAGAAAAAGAAAAGTTACACTTTGGGAACTTCTCTGCCTCAGCTAGCTACAAAGTTAACTACAGGCAGAGCTCTCTCCCGCTGTCCGTGCTGCAGGGAGCAAAGCCATTGAGCAGGAATGCGGGAGAGCGAGTGCAGTTCCTAAAAACAAACTCCGCGCTCCTTTCCTCCTCCTTTCGCTCTCGGAACCAGCTTAAAGGTACAGAATTTTTTTCTGAGCTAAACAGACGAATGGGGACAAAATTCAGCATCATAAAATCACCTAAGACACATTGCCCCGTGTCCCCAAGTGCCACATCTGCAGGACTTTGAAATCCCTGCAGGGATGGGGGCTCCACCCTTGCCCTGGGCAGCTGTTCCAACGTCTCACAACCTTTTCCACGGAGAAATTTTCCCTAAAATCCAATCTAAACCACCCCTGGCCCAGCCTGAGGCCGTTCCCTCTCCTCCTGTCCCTGTTCCCTGGGAGCAGATCCCAAATCCCTCCAAGAATTCAGGGACTTGTGCAGAGCCACGAGGTCCCCCTGAGCCTCCTTTTCTCCAGGCTGAGCCCCTTCCCNACCCTTGCCCTGGGCAGCTGTTCCAATGTCTCACAACCTTTTCCATGGAGAAATTTTCCCTAAAATCCAGTCTAAACCTCTCCTGGCCCAGCCTGAGGCCGTTCCCTCTCCTCCTGTCCCTGTTCCCTGGGAGCAGATCCCAAATCCATCCAAGAATTCAGGTACTTGTGCAGAGCCACAAGGTCCCCCCTGAGCCTCCTTTTCTCCTTTCCCAGCTCCCTCAGCTTTTCCTGGTTCTCCAGATCCTTCCCCAGCTCCTTCAGCTCTTGAAGCTTTGGGAAAAATCTCATCACAGCTCAAATATTGGAACCACCCCTTGATTCATCCCCCCACTGGAAGCAGCAAGACTGTTAGGAAATATTTAATTCACTGTAAATGTGGGAATTGCAAAGGATTCTGTGAAATAATGCTGGAAGGGAATGCAGAGTTTTGGTGCCTGCTCTTCTCCAAGCTCCTGTGTGCTCCTGAAGCCCTGGAAAATGAATCCATGCCTATTTATAAAGGGATGACGGGAACGGCAAGGACTGTAAAACTATTTTGGGTGGCAAAAATAAGCCAGAAGAGCCCATGTGCTGGGATGACATGAGCCCTGAGGTCAGGAATGAGCTAAAAATGGCCTTCCTTGAAGTCATTCCCCACTGACCACTCATCCCAGACCTCCAGACAACATTCCAGGCAGCAGTGCTGCCACCAGCATCACTGTTTGGGGCAAAAAACGTGGGTTTAGGGGGTGTTAGAGAAAATGAAAAATACTTCTTTAATGCACTTGATGGATAATGTGGGGATGTGCTGCTGCATCCCATGATGTTCCCACGAGGTATCCCATCCTCTCCTGCTTTCCATCCCTGGCACACCTGGTCAATTGGATATATTTTGAGTTAAAACATGGAAGTTTTATTAATTTCTGTAATTTTGGCATTTCTTATGGATTTTTCCTGCATCCAGATTTGTGAACTTCCTCTTTTCTCCACTTTTTCATTATTTTTTTTTTTTTGTTCATGGCTTTTACTGCTTTTTGAGCAGTAAAACCTCACCTCTCTGGGCCTTTTCCTGATAATTTTTTAAGGAGAACAGCCAACTTTTTTCTGGTGTGGATTCTCCAGTGGCCAGCTGTGTTTTTTTGGACATGGGATGACATCACATGGCAGCATCCCCATGCCTGGGATCATCCTGGCTGTGCTCTGTGTTCTGCTTCCCAATGTGCCAAAATGAGCTCATCCTCCAAAACCAGCATCGTTGGAGGTTGCTGGTGGAAAAAGACAAGAAAGAACCAAGTAAAAAATCCATGGAAATGCAAAATCCATGGATATGGGGCATGTTTCAACCTGGATATTTAATCCCAGCAGGATGCAGATGGAGATAAAGCAGCTGGAGGTGTTTTCCTGGCATGGTTGGCTCTCAGCTCCTTCGGGAGGTTTGGCCAAGGATGGGATGATCCATCCATGGGAAATTCCAACTCACTGCCGAGGGATAAAAGCCTAAATCCTGCATCTCCATCTGACTGCTCCCCTTTTCCCCCTTGGAATGGTTTGTCTCACCAAACAAGCTGAAATCCATGGATGGCACGAAACACCAGAGTGTGATCCTGGAGAGTGGTGCTGCTGGGATCTTGTTTGAACAGCTTGGGCATTTTTTGGAAGAGGAGATTCCAACCAACTGGAAAAAAAAAACAACCCTCTTTGGAAGGATTGGGATGAGGAGAGCAGGTTTAAAACGCTGCAGAGCTCACAGATCCCTGTTTTTCCTGGACATTTCTGAAGTTTCTGGTTGGATTTCCTGCTGTGCTCCCTTTGGACGAGCGGCTGGAATTGGCACCAGGAGGGTTTTTCATTCACTAAAGGCACAGTTTCAGGTCTGCTGAGTTGTGAGGCTGTTGTGAAACATCCCTGCCGGACATGTCCTTGAATCCCAGTTCCAAGAGCTGCTGATTCCAGGAATTTTGCCCAAATCTTGAGAGGAGACCAAGAGCTGCTGTGCTCAGCAC
>VZTT01066868.1:0-12563 GCA_013400855.1 Buphagus erythrorhynchus
AAAAAAAAAAAAAAGCTATTCTGGTCTCGCATGAGTCTCAAGTGGAAAATTTCAGCTGAACTGATTCCGGCTGGCGGGGTTAAGGGAGGTGAGGCCCAGCTGCCGCTCGCTCTGCAGCACGGACGGACGGACGGACGGCTCCGCAGGAGCCCGTGCCTGCCACGCGGGCAGGGCTGGGTCTGGCAGCGGCTCCGGTGGGAGAAGGGAAACCGGAGCCCAGGGGAGCGCAGGGGCTGGGATGCAGCCTTCGAACGGCGTGGCCGCTGTTACCGCTCCTCGCCTGGGAATAAATCATCCCAGCCCTCCAGGTGCGGGGGGCCTCCTTTCCGTCTTGTCCCCGTTTTGTCCCCGCCTTGTCCCCAGCTGCAGTCACTGCCCTCGGTGCAGCCCATGGAGGGGGGCAGCGGCAGGGAGGCTGGGGTGGGGCCAATCCCCGTCCTGCAGGAATAACGGGGAATGTCAGCCTTGAGCGCCGGCTTTGAAGCCGTGCCAGGGGAGCTCGCCCCGGGCCAGGGACCGCGGCGTGGAGCCGGCGGGGGCGAGCGCCGGGCGGTCAAGCGCGGCTGGAGAAGGGGCTGTCCCTCCTCATCCTTGCCCTCAGTGCTGATATCCCAGAACCATGCACTTTAGAACCTAGAGCGGGCTGGGAACTTGCTGTTCAGGTGTTCATTGTTGGAAAATAGTAGTCATTTGTTGGAATTGCAACTTTTAATGGGAATGTTCGCCTGTGTGAGGGAGACCGAGTCGCCTGGTCCTGTATCCTGGAGCGTCTCCCACCTTTCCCCTCGATCAGGTACTGGCGTGGCTAGGTCAGTCCCCATCCTCACATGGAACAGGAAGGTTTAGGATCCTCAGACAGCTCCAAAGAAGGGGTTTTCCAGCCAGCCCTACTCGCAGTACCTGCCAGCACAGCTCTATGTGGGCCAGCAGCGCTCAGCCAGGGCGGTGGTACAGCTCAGACTGGGAAGGGGGTTTGTGATGGGAAATTCTGTGGGGAGAGAGCCGGGACGTCTCAGGTTCAGGCATTAGGTCAGACCAGGCTGCCCAGGGCTTCGTCCCGTCGGGGCCGGGAAAGCCTGCGGGAAAGGATCCCGACAGCCTGTCGGGGCAGCCCTTGGCACTGCCTACCGCATCCAGACGGCTTCCCCCGTCCGCCGCTTCCAGGGGCATTTGAGGAGCGCGTTGGAGCGTGACGTGGCGCTCGGAGCTTTGGCGAGCGGCCGCGACTGCCGGCGCGCCCAGCCCGGCGCCGCCGGAACACGGGACCGGGGTAGGAATGGAGCGGGACCGGGATGGAGCGGGGATGGGCTGGGCGGGGCTGAAGCGGGGCAGGAATGGAGCGGGACAGGGATGGGCTGGGCTGGAGCGGGGCAGGGCTGGGCTGGGCTTTCCCTCCGCCCCGCCGCACGCAGAGGCTCCGGGCGGGCGCTGGAGCTCCCTGCTGGCCACAGCTCCCGCGCCGCCGGGACCGGCCCGGTGCCCCAAGGCCGCTGGTCCCGAACGGCAGGACCCGCACTGGGGCTCCAAAGGGAAGGTACTGAGAGGAGGGTGTCCCAGCACTGCCGCCCAGAACATCCCTCGGCCACCCCTGGCTGCAGCAAGCGAGTGACAGGTGAGCTGCAGTGCACAGCTCCTCTCTGCTTCATCACCTTCACCCCGGGGATTTCCATTGGAAAGGCGTAATGAACTTCTGACACACACAGCTGAATGGTTTGCTTAAGGGTACGAAGAAGGGAATTCAGAGACAGTCAGGATCCAAACGCAAGTTCTTGGGCCTGAATTCTCTCCCCTATTTGACTGATACAAAGGAAGTGTCCTGCACTGACTGGACACAACAGGACAGGTGGTGTTACACGATGCACATTGGATAGATTGGGCTCTGTGCTACTGCCAACGGCAGCACTCAAGCATTTCAAGAGAACATTAAAATAAACAATTATATTTAACAGAACTTAGGGAAAGCAGCTGGTTGAAGACAGGGGCAACCAATCCCTGCTGCCGCATCTGAACTCAGGCTGACAAACACCATTAGTTTTGTCCTGTGAGCTGAGGGTAATCATGCTAATGCCCCTAATTCAGCTCAAAGACTCTGCAGTTGCAAAAAGATGAAAATATAAAGGGAAACAAGCTTGCAAATAAAGCGAATATAGCTTGTTACTCCAAGCATAAGGACTGTAATAAGAAGGGTCCCCAGCCTTCCCACTTCTGTGAAAGGACCAGCTCTTGGGAATAGCCCTGGAGTTCTAGGTTAGAGACCATTACCTGCCTTCCCTTGGCACCCCCACTGCCCTCAGCAGTGGAGCCAACAGATCATGCTTTTCCCTAAAATTCAGGGCAAGTACTTGATGCACCTCTCATGTAATAAAAGCAGTAACTCACAGTAAATTGGTGTAGTGAATTACAAGCTACTACTTACTTCAGATTTTAATAAAGGGATAAAATAAGAGCTCAGAGAGCAAGTATGCAGTCAGTGCAGTACTTCCAGCAAAAGGAAAAATTAGATGTGTAACATGTGATACTCTATTTTCTCCTTCAGTTACAATCAGGCCAGTTATATACCATCTTTGGTACATACCCTGTTCCTCCTCCTGGCTCCCTGCAGCAGTCAGCTGGCACTGCCAGCACCCACTGAGCCCCTCCTATAGGCAGCCACTGCCATCCTAGCTGGCATCCAGGCTGCTGCTGCTTAGGGCTGCATTGGCTTTCCAGCTGTTGCCCAAGGGCTTAGCAAAGTCCTGAGAGCATCCCCCCATCTCTCTTCACAGAAAAGGAGACTTACAAGGTACAGTCCTGGTTCAGCAAGGTAAGTCTGGACCAGAACAAGGGCAGCTGCCTGGCTAGCAAGGATTAAAAGCTGTTTTCTAGCCTAGATTTTTTTTGGGGGGAGGGTGTTTTTTTTGTTTGGGTGGGTTTTGTTTTTTTGTTTTAGTTTGGTTTTAGGTGTTTGGGGGTTTTAATTTAAAAAAACCCAAGGGTTCAAACCTGAGACATAGACAACTCCACACACCCCTCCCTACCCCCACCCTCCCCTCCAAAAAGAGCAGAAACAAGAGTACATAGGAAGCAGCAAAATATCCAGTGGTGGATCCAGGGCACCCACTTTTATTCTGATCCAATGTAAGCCAGTTGTGCAGCTACTTGGGCACACAATGAAAAGTTGGAACCATTTTCTCCTGTTCCTAAGAAGTAACTGGCAATACCAGTACCACAGCCTTGTCTGGGCCCACAGCCCTGGATCTTCCTTAGGAAATGGAACAGGCTGCAGGGCTGTACCAGGGAAGCGTTCAGGCCAAAGCAGGCAGGGCTGTTTGCCATGCACCACCATCACCACATCACACAGTGAAGCACAGTCTGCAGCTGTGTGTCAGATACCCCTGCTCCTGCCACAGCCTCGGCAAGCAAGAGGGGCTGTGGCTGGCTAGTGACCACAACAGGGCTACATCACTTCCAAGTACTCCAATCCAGCTTTCATATTTTGTAAAAATTCTGAACTGCAGTTACAACATAAACAGCAGCACGTAGCAAATCAAACTGAAATACATACTGTGTTCGGACTCCAGGTTGGCTTTAATGGCAGACTGTCTTCAAGTACAGCAAGTATTTCTGCTCTGACCACTGCTGCATTTATAGAGAAATTGTTTTCTAATTGTCTGTAAGTTAACATAAAACAACTTTTTAAGACTACATGATAGAATCCTGTGGGACTATCTAACCTTAGGCAACTGTAGTTGTATTTAGTAAAAAACCACACAGCAGTGTCTTGTCTAGAAAGTTAACAGGTAAACTGAAGAGTTTATCACTGCTTGACATGGGTCAGCTAGTAACCTCAGGTTAAAAAAAAACAAACAGAAAACCAAAACCAAACCACAGGTTTCCCCCTATCATTTACTCCCTTTCCACCTCCACACTTAATTACAGTAATACGCATTTCTTGGCCTGCATCTCCAAAGCATAAGCCATTTTGTATCTCCTAACTGGCCTGTAAAACTGTTCTGACAAATCCAAACTGAGAATTTACTTTCAAGTAACAGTTCCTAAAATCTTTGCTTTAAAGTCAGAAAATAAAATTTCCTACCAGCTGGCACTCATGTAAAATACACTTGCAGCCAAACAGTATAAATTTTACCTCCATCTAAAGGGGTTAAAAAGTCCCTTTTGTCTGTAGGACCCAGACCTCAGTGCATCATTTCAAAACTCTAAAACCCCTGTCTCCTCCTTGCCCCAGTTTTCAAGTAGGGAAATTTAAAGTGAGGAAGTAAGCAAAGGACCTTGAAGAAATAGAGAGGCTGCAGTAACACAAGGAAATTCTCTGACCAGTTCAAGCAGTTCATTACTCCATGCACATACACTTGCAGCAGTCTGATTTACCTTTACATTATGGATACAGCTAAATTAAGTCCAGTGCAAGAGAGCATTTGAGGTTTCTGTAGTCTTGTGCAGCCCTACCCTAGAGTCAGCATTATACAGAACTAGCTGAAATTGAAAGTTAAGACTTTAAAAATAAACACTATTAAAAAAAAAAAGCCAAATGTTCTGTGACAACATGCAGAATTGGACTAACCCATGCTGCCTCAGGGCACCACATGCACATGAGCTGAAACAACCTCTCCGTGCACACCCATGCCTAGTGCAGGTTAGCTGCTTGGTGTGAAGAACTGAATCTAAGGTCATGCTCTAAAAACACACCACAAATTGCCTTTTAGCCTTCCAGGAACTTACATGACATTCACTTCATACAGATTGATCAATCTTAAAATTTTTACTGTTTAACACAAAGCTGAACCAATGGGCTTGAGAAAAGAAAACTTCTCAAATCAATCACATATACATCTATTTTATAGCTATCTGCCTAGTTCCTCCCAAAGTTAGCCTGAAAAACAGTAAAATCTACACAAAGTTTTATTGCAATCATACAAGGGATACATCACGGGTCAAATACAACAAATACTATGATGCAATTTTACATTTATTAAACTACAGTTCAAAGCACAAATTTACACATTCTAAATACACTAAAACATCTAATGAAGTCACACTGGTCTCCCACTGACATTTGATATATCTGGGCGAAAGACAATAACTTTACAAGACTTTTCTAACAGGAATCCTTAGTATAAAAACTGTGTACTTGTATGTAAACTGTTGAAGAACCCAAGTGATGGGTTTCCATCTCCACTAAGTCATCCATTTTGTTGCATATTTAACGCTCAGGGGTTGAATGAACTTGATTTTAAATTTGGACACCATTATCTAACCCTCCCACCCCCCGCTGAATTGTAGCTGTAGCTTGTTTTGCCTGGTCCCCATTACTATTACTATTTTTTCAAGTTTTGAAGAGAATGAATTGAATTCAAGATTGTTCCATTTCTTCCACATTGGAATGTTGACCAGACAAACTACAGACTTGCAACTGCAGGTCTAAATGAAGCGTTAATGCCTGTTTAAGCTGCAGTGGAAAAGCGTTCTTCCCGGCTCAGCTGAATGCACGAAGGCACAAAGAAGAAGTTCTTCATCAATGTGTCTGAAGCAATTCCAGCATCTTGCATCTCATCCCTACAGCAGAAAAGGTCAAGAGATGTAACAGCATGTTTTCAGGTTCAATTTCCCTTCAGAAACCAGCACAGCATTTGAGGCCAGTTACCCCTGCATGGCTTGGCCCCCAGCTCAGCAGAAGGGAGCTCAGCTGTGCCAGTGCCTGGCACACACAGAAATGCTGCCACTCTCCAGGGGTGGGAGCACAAGGCCCTGCCTGCCTCAGCCTAGGAATGAGTCACCACACTCCCCATCACCACGAGAGCATGGCTGCCCTTCCTGCCCATTATGGTGCCAACATCATACACAAGCTGCAGTTACTTGTATTAGGAAAGCTCAAAGGTTGATACTAAACAGCTTTTGTTAGGCCAATAAAGACTTTACGACTGCCAGTGAACTCACAGGTGAGATCAGTCAGGTATTTTGCTTCCTTTTGTCATCCCTAAAGCAAAGAAGGCATTTTATCACAGATCTCAGTTTAGTCTCAGCAGTCAGACAGAGACAAAAAAAAAAAAAACACCCACAAACTAAAAAGGCACATTCTTGCACTCAGTGTTCTCTCCTATCTACCACTGAACATAACTTAAAAGTGTACACTCCTGAAGGAAGCAAAAGCAACCTTGCCACTATCAAGATAGTTTTCTTACCAGTCACTGAAAGACATCATGTAGTAAATCAGTGGCCTCTGATAGTCGTTAAAGGTAGACTGTTCACCTAAGGTACCAGAACCCATATTGTCAAAGATCAGCCAATCTCCAACGCTCAACTCAGGAAGAAGACAGTTTTCCACAATTTGATCAAGCTCATCACAGGATGGACCCCAAAGGCTGCTTGCAAACAGAGGCTCATCTTCCTTGTATTTCTACATGGAAATGATTGAGGCAATTCAGGCTTCAGTTTATTCAATAAGACAATTTTCAAATATACAGAAGGTTAATTCAATAAATAATATGCAATTATATATGTATCAAGTGTTAAATATATATTCAATGGAAAAGGATAGTAAGGACTACCTCTGAAGGATAGAGGAGGACTCACCTTGTGAACCTCTGGAATAGTATTCAGTTTCTCAGACAATTTACTTGCAAAAGAACCATAAACACCATCATTTATGTAATATGTAAATACCGGTTCATCATCATTCCTGGCTTGCTCCACTGGAAGTAAAAAAAGAAGTTGTCTTGCATGCATGTTTTGTCATAAGTAGTCCTTCTGCAATCTAACTTAAGTCAGCTGCTTTCTCCTGACAAGGGGGTTCCATATATACTGGAATGGGAGAATTACAAGCAGAGTAATCTGTATGAGACCAGATTATAAATTGAGTTATAACATTGTGAGGCTTAATAAAATTAATACTTTCAGTAATAACCACTGCTAAGAATATAAATCCAGAGAAGTAGCTTGCTCTGTGACATGATTTTTTATGCTCTAATACAGAACCTTCTAACATACCATCTGTGACACACCCAGTATAGGCTTAACCTAAAGGATACAAGAGGTGCTACATAAAAGTAACAGTGAGATACACAGATAACATATGGTCAGAACCCAAAAGGCATGTTACAGTGCAAGAATTAGGGGATGCACAAATATATAAGCAAAGTCTAATCTAGTCTATCTCAACTAATAGTGGGCAATTACCTGTACTGATTCATAACACAGAAAAATCCAGCTCTTACCTCCAGAAGGAAGAAGTTTATCATACTCAACAGTCTTCTTTGCAATGACATTCACTGCCAGTGTAAATGCAGATGAAACATAATAACATCCAGGCTCTGCAATCACATTAACACCAGATTCCTTAGGAAAGTAGATATCCAGCAATGGCCTGATGACATGATTAACCTAGGAAATTGAAGTTAGAGGTAAGACCAATAAATTGAGCTTATGGATGTATCACACACACTTCCAATCAGCAACAGGTCTAGTCAGCACACCAAATGCTTACTCTGGTCCTCTGTTCTGAGAAATGCCTTTACCAGAGGTCAACAATTTATAAAAAAAGTCATGCAAGAAAACTGGTCATTCTGCTAAACACTGAAGGTGGAGAACCATGAGTCTGAGTACTACACAGTCTCTCTTTACAACCAAAGTTCAAGCTGTGGTACACTCAAGACTGCACCAGTAAATTTCAATGCCCATCCAGCACAACAGATTATGTAAAATTATATATGAGCCCACAAGAACAGGCAAAGGGCCTTTTTGTGATCAGTTCTGATTAGAAACAATTATTTAATACTAACATTCGTATCTTAAGACAGACATTTGAAGAACAACATATTTCGGACAAGTAACAGAACCATTAGAATTGAGAGAAAAGCCCTGATTGCTGTTAGTAACTCCTCACTACATAATTTTCATTGTCCTGAATCCAAGGAATCTGTGTTTAGACAACATAACAGTGTAAACTGGGTATCCTGTTTTACATGCCACTTCATACTAAAGGTCGCATTTAGGTCAAATCAGAGGCCAGCCAAATCAAGACCTTTAGCTTTCAGTTCTAAAGCAAAGTACCAGAAGTTTTCATCCAGTGGCAACAGGGTTTATGAGCCAAAGCATGCTAAGGCACCCAGGCCCAAACCATGCAAGAGTCACCAGCTGGACAACAACATTCAAAGAAACCCTTGAATTACTACTGCTAGGGTTGCTTCAGATACTAATTTAATCTCTAACACACTTAAATCAGCATTCACCCAGGATGAACAGGATTAAAAAGAAGTAATGATCACCTCCAAAAAAACTGATTACACTGTCCATGATCAAGAATACAATCCCAACTAGAGGGATCTTGAGTTACAGTCTAACATGGAACTTAAACTATGTTTCAGCTATCAATTCAAGCTACAGTTGGAAGGTTAAACACTTCAATTTCTTCAAAACTAAGAGTTTCAACTTCCAACACATTGCATACCTCTTCCAGCTGAAGTTCTGAACCTGTGAAGCCTCCACCAATATCCAACATGTTCATCTTAAAGCCAAATTCTTCCTAAAATGCATAGGCAGAAGGTAAGTACATGAACAACTGTAAATGCAAAAAATATTATGTTGCTCCTGTAGTTGTTTTCTATGTATTTAAACTTTTGAAAATATTTATCTGAGCACATCTAATGAGGGAGTAAGGGCATAATACAGCTCCGTTAAATGTAGTAGCAAAGCCTTGAGATGTCAATAGAGGCTGGTTACACAATTCTCTGCAAGTCCCACAGCAATATCAACTCTCATATCTTGTGGCTTTTGTTATATTCAGACAGTATTTGCTGAACAGGTGGTGCATTCTGACAAGACAGTTTTAGGATTTCACAAATTTTGTGACAAAACCATTACAGTGAATTTGAACAAAGATCAGCAAGATCCTCTATTTTATTGCCCCCACATGTTACCAGTCACAGCTAAGGCACTGCAAGAGTAAGAAGACTTGCAATCAACTCTGCTTAGTTTACAAACAATCTCATACCACCATAGATGCCAGCATACAATTGTTCAATTTCAATGTAACCTAAAAGCTTCAGATGTGTATTTACAGGACTGAAATTGAGTATCAAAAAAGCCTTGACTCAAAGTGGGAAACAAATTTAAGTAGCATGCAAGGCTACTGCCTGTCAGTGGGACAGTATTCATTACCATAATTAGGACAAAGTTGGTTTTACCTCTACCACATACCACAAAGGAGTATTCAGTCCCTTACTAGAAGTTCCATCTCCAATGATTTATTTTGGAAAGAATGTAGTTTGTTTGTTAGTATGACTGGACTAGAATGGATCTTCTACTACAGCAACTGCCTGTGTGTATGGATCTACTTACAGCCATGTCAAACACACACCGAGCATCAGATATAGCATGAATGTACGTTTGCAGATCCTTGCAAGAGCCTGAAACATGAAATCTGAAAGAAATAAAAACACAGTAAATACACTGAACCATGCAGCTTTCAGACCTAGCAAGTTGTTTCACCATATAAAACAGCAACAGAAGCAATTCATTCCCAAGTGTCTCAAAACAAGCTTAAATGATAATACAGCAACTGTGCAAAGAGTAAGCTCAGACCAACACTGCCTTCTATTTCATTGGATTTGTGTTTGAGAATGGTCTTTCTCTAAATCCTAAGAATGTCCCACAGTATTCTCATCTTTGAGAAATAACAGATTTACCGAATTTTTCAGTCTTCAGTATCAAAGTGGTTAGAAGTTGTTCTTCAGTAAGTGCTAAAGCTGCAGAGAAGTATTGATGTCTACCATAAGCTCCTGAATCCCCTCTTGTTCCTTGTTCAGAAGACTCAAGTACTGCCATATGCAGTTAGTCACTGAGGTGTTAAAACAAATGCCAGCACTCCCATGGGCTTCCTCAAGAGGCATATGGTCTACTGGCTCTGGACAGACCATGCACACACCTGAGCCAGGGCTCTCTACTCCCAAGCCTACTCCTTTAATGAATGCCATTTTGAGGCAAAGGTCACTTTTCAAACTTACTTGCATTTAAAACCCACATGTGGATTTTAAAATCATTTGAATAAAGATAATGCACCAAAGTCATGTGATTTTTATAGAAGTTGATTAAGACGTCGTACAAAGAGGAATTTTTTTTCAGTAGTCTCTTAATTTTAAGTAATTTGTAGTTTATGCTTTAACATCCCTTTCAAACAGATACACAACATTTGTGGTTTAAATCATCAAAATCTGGCTTAACTTTTTTATTGTCTTGATGACCCATTTGTTTGTTTGGTTGCTTGTGCATGCATTTTTTCTCCCATGTAGTAAAATATCCATCGAGCTTCCAATTAAAATACCACAGATCATTTGTACAAAATTGGAGCTCTAGGATTCATTCCTACCACCTGCAATTCAAAAACTTAGGAGTATTTTGTCTTGCTATGATCAAAGAGTGACATGCAGCCTTAACTCTTACAAAGTCTGACCCCACGTTCATCTTGTTCAAACTATCCAACCTGTTTCATGCTGTACTAGCACTTCTGTTATGTTTATTGCTGGAAAAATACAACTCAAGTTACCACAGAAGTTCAAGAGTACAGTTAGAGAGAATAGGAGAGACTTCCAAACTTAGTTTTCATGCTGACAGAAGGATTTATGATACTTCATTTCAAACTGTTTTGATGGCTCTAATAGTTACTTTGTTTCATACTAGTCTGTGCTTGCAAGCAAAAGCTCATGATTCTAAACTGATGTGATATTGTTTGTCTGGGGGTTTTGTTGATTTTTTTTTTTTTAAACCCTGTAAAATAGTGTCACTGGAGGGAAAATTCTTTTCTATTTTACATCTTAAGTATATCATACAAATATCTGCTCAGCCAGCAGAGGACAATGAAGTTACTCACTTGACACCAACTATTTGGACTCCCAGCTCCTTAGCACATTCCATGAGATGCCTACAGTTCTTCAGGGTGGTGCCAAACTTCATATTCATCTCCTCACCAGCAGTAATGTCTTCTGTGGCAATGTGCAGTAAGAGCCTAAGAGAAGGGGAAGATGATTGGGGCAGTTGGTTTACATCATCAGCACATGTGAAGCCTGAAGACTGTCAGAAGTGTGTTGATTATGTTGTCAATACTCCAGCTCCATCGATGGATGAATCAAGGCAACCTAATAATAACCATCCTGTACAGAGAAAAAACTAGCAATTAGGGGCTAAAACATGGAGCCAACAAGGACAAGGGATTTTGAAATGCAGCAACTAAGACTCTTGTAGCAGCAAGAGTGTTGAGTGCTGTAATAAAAAATAACGTTACCTTCTAATAAAGTGTAGTTTCTCATAAAATCAGTAAGACTAATTAAGATTTTTTCCACCTCTGTCCTCCTCCCAGCCCAGAGGCTCCCCTTCAGTCAGACATGTAACAGATATAGTTCAACTCAGCATCTAGAGAACACCAGGCTGAAAGCACACCCTGGCCACATCACATAAACTCCCTTCCAGCTGAGCACATGGACTCAGGATGAGGGGGTAGGGTGGTCAGTCCATTCCCTGCCCCTTCTTCCAGGGCACTGTAGAGCAGAGAGGCAGCAAGTACCATCTCTTACATTCTTATGTAGTGGGACATCTTCCTATCTCTGGGCAAAGCCTCATTTTGGCTAGGTCTGGCAAACTGCAGTGCCAGTGCTGACCTTTCTCTATGTTTAAATAACACTAGAGGGGCAATGGCATGGTCACAGCCAAACCTCCAGAGACATACCCCCAAATCTCCCAAATTCAAACTGCTGTCCACTGAGAAAGTCACAACCCCAAAAGATCAATTATTTAGTCATGCAGTAAACTAAACAGAGGTGGTGTCATGACATACATGCAGACTGGACAGAGCACATTGCAGTTGACCAGGATGGGGAGTGTAAATGAGTGGAAGAAATTCTGCACCCAGAGTGAAACAGCTCTTGACATGACAGGCAACAAACAGAACTCAGCCTAGCCACTACAGTTGGCCTAACATCTATCATGACTTCTCCAAGTACTTTCTAAATGTTTCATGGTGTGTTTAAAATGCATTTTGTAAAGAGCAAAACGTCCTAAGTTCTCACAAAGGCTGCCTTGCAATCCTTGTTAATTTATACCATTTCATCTAGAGAAACTGACATGCATCTCATCTCATTTCCTGCTTTTTCACTAGCACAGAAAATTCTGTTAAAAAAATCTTAGACAATATTTTGTGAAGCATTTGGAAAAATGTGCTAGCTGTAGCAAAAAATTATTACAAGTCAAACTCTTTAAAATGTAATAGAAAAATTCAAATCCATACTATGATTTGTAACCTTATGTTAAGATTACTCAAAACATCTCCTTAAAGACATCCAATGTTAAATTTATTGATAAATTGTTATAGCAGCATTTTAAATGAATCAAGGTATTTTTCAAGCAAAACCCACTAAATCTGACTTCTAGAAATCTAGCAGGATTCTTTCTCCTGGGTTTCAGCCAGTCAGAGCAGGGCTAGAGGGTGATGTGTGTGTTTAGAGTTTGGTTTTACTTTTAATTATTAAGGAAGCATTGATACTTACAACACCCTTGCCTCTACCTAAATGGTATAAATT
>VZTT01066868.1:16525-30509 GCA_013400855.1 Buphagus erythrorhynchus
ATGTTGCCAGTAGTTTACCTATTTATTTGCTAGACAGAAAAAGAATATTAGGAATCAGGATTTGGGAGTCCTACACCTGAGTTCAGAGGGCCATGGAATTTAGCTATTTGCTGTACTATAGTTGACCACTTGCACATGAGTATTAGTTCTGATAAACCAAGGGGAAAATGAGTAACTCACAGGTATGGCATATGGAGAATACAGGATTTGTTTAATGAAACTTTTTTAAAGTTTGCTCTTTCTACAGCTTTGTCTACAGAACAAAAGCTACATCTTCCTGCCTCCTCCTAAGAAATGAGTGAAGCCTTATTCAAAAAATGACTCTTGTATACACAGAATTATTCAAGTTTCTTTCCAGTTGGCTGCTAAACTTCCATAGCTTTTACACCAGTTTGTCTTAAAAGACAGCGCTTCACAATGTGCTTGTACCAGAGTTTCCAGTGGGGAGAAAGGTAACAGGAAGATGTATAAATATAAACCATGATGGTCCACAGAAAATTTAAACATGGCTTTAAACTGGCTCAGCATACATATTTGTCAGAACTCTGTCATATTTTCAGGGAAAGAACAACAAAAAGGCTCTAACTGAATATATCCACTTGCACAATTTCAGGTGCTTGATCTAAACCCCACTGCTAATAAAATCTCCTGAAACAATGAGATGGGAACCTGTATTTAATTACAGCAGACAGACTACTTTCCTGCTAGCCACACTCGGGGAGGTGAGAGTTGATGATCAAATTTCCCCAACAGAATTCTGCCCAAAGCAAGAAAACAACAAAAAAGCAGAATTAGAAGAAGAAACTACTTTATAAGGTGAGTGAGGGCTTAGCCAACTGTTCCTCTGTTGCTGTCAGCTCATCAGCTCTAAAATACTTTGACCTAGTTTGAAGACTTAGGGAACTAAATCAAAAGATCTGGAAAGCAAACTTACATGAGTATGTTCATAAATACAGTTGTCAATAACATCGGCAAGAGTTGCTCCTTCATCCAACAGGCCAATGGAGTAATTTGCATCCTCAAGAAATCCTTTCATCTCAGCCGTATTCCACAAAGCCGACAGTCATAAACCAAGAAACACAAGGGATGGGCTTCCAAGCCTTATATCCGGGTCCTTAAATTATGCAACAAACTGTACAAAGAAAACATGTGTCAATGGAAAAAGAGGCACAAAGCATACCATGCTGCTATTTAAAAATCAGCTTTCCACACCTGATGTCCTACAAACAGTAACACGCCCTCTACAAAAACCAAAGATGTTTTTACTCTGCTCATGCTACATTTGTCAGAGACACGGATAGAACAATTCTACTGAAGCCAAGAATAAAACAGAAGCTGGGTACTTTAAATCTGACACTAACTTCCAGAAACAACTAATGCAAGGCTGTTCTTGAGAAGAATTCCAGACTGTATGCACACTGATCTGCACTGAGTTTATGCAAACTATGAAAACGCTGCAAGTGCAGCAAAACTGTACAAATGCCTCTGCTCGGTTCTTCTCAAGTACAGCATCTTAAAAAATGCTAGCCTTCAAATGTGCAACAGGAAGACTGCCTCTAATAGAACACTTTTTAATTTGTTATAGAAAACTTGTAGCTTATTGATTAAATGTTAGCAGTGATAGGTGTGCTAACATTCTAATTTGATGCTAATTTATAACCACTGCATTTACAAGTTGTATTTATTAGACATTTACTTTGTTGTTCTGTTCATAACATTACTTACAACACTTAAAAATGCTAATTGCAATAGAGGTTGATAAAAAGAAGCCAGTAGACCAGAAGTAATTTTAAAAGTGATAATTTTAGTATGTAGAATTGTTAGTAAAATAAACTAAGACTTACAGTAACTATTTGCATCTTGCTTATCCTCACATCTTCACTGCAAATTAGCTTAGTAGTTTATACACAGTGTTTTCCAGAAGACAACCTTAACACAGTCCAAACACTGAAAACACTTAAATATACAGTCTGAGAATGCAGATTGACTATTTAATCACAAGTAAAAATCAGCAGACAGCAGAAATGATTAACAGCTGACTATATACCTTCATTTGCTTTCCTTGATGAATAGAACAATCTGCAGTTTACATTCCATTAGAGTTGTGGGTCTTGTTTAAAAGCATCTTATTACCTTACATAACCTACTGACCACCTTTTTTTCTCAACTGTCATCTTTTTGACTAACACAAGATTGATCACAACCAGACAGCTAACTAGATTCCTTCTCTAAATGAAGGCCTAAGACTTTCTTAAACTCTCAGCAGAAGGTGCACAGTACTTGTAAAAAAAAGCGATGGCTGTTTTCTAAAGCCACCTGCACTTAGATTTACAATAGTAGAATTATTTTTCTAATTACAAGTGTTTATAGAAACCACAAACATTACAGCTGAAAGCCAAAAATACTTCATTAGGACTATAAAAGTTAAGATAATTTTGGCTTCAAATCATCACAGGGCCATGGTATTAACTGTCTCATGTTTCATCCACCACCTCCATACGGGAAAAAGAAAATACAATTTGCAACATAGGTTTGGTTAATGTTGTCAACAACATGAACAAAGTTATTTTGCTGTAGTTCAATATTACTACAGCTAAGCAGCAGTTGCTCCTGCTTGTCATTATCTCAAATAATGACAANTTTCTGCACAACTCAAACATGCCCCCTATGTTTGTTACAGGAAGAATTTACTGCCACGTGAACTAACTCAGTGGCAGCAAGAATATTCCAGCTCTGTTCAGAAGCTGAATGATAAAGACAAGCACACTGGGTAAGAAGTGCTTGTCTCACACCTATATAGTGAGTCCTATGATTATTTAAGGGAATCCTGAAGATCCATAACAATCACAGAACAGCAAGATAATTATTACATTGATGCAAGGATTTAATTAGTCATAAAAAACAATGACTAGGTGGTAGACTATAGTAACCAGAAGTCTTTAGTCAGTCATATCTCAGTGTAAGACTAACAGATAAAACACCTTAAAAAATACCACCACGGAACAAAAGAAGCTTGTGAACTAAGTTTGCCTTAGAATCAGTCCAACAGACATGAGCACCACAGTCATCTTCATAAAATATCCATGGTTTTCAGAGGCAGTGGACCAAAAAGATTGAGTTATCTTCCCCCTCACCCCCCAAAAAATGCTGGCATCAGCATTTTATTGAATTTTTTTTAAAGGAATGACTGTATATACCAAGCATACTACTTCGCTAGATTTTAAAATTTTGGTTGAGATTTTTTTTTTTCATGCTACAAGCCACTTCCTGCACTCTAAAGCATGCAGACAGTCAAGAGTCCCTTCCACTCCAGATCTACCCTACTGGAAGGTCTCAGCACACCCACTGAAATAAGTCACAGCCCTGAACAGATTTTTAGACTCAGACACACACAGCTAATTGCTTGTACCTTATATTTCAAATGAAGCAGCTCAATCTAACCAACTGCACACTTTTCCTCTTTGAGTGTGAATGTTCATCTGAGTTACAGTGGAGTAGATTTACACTAGTACTTTAGTACTCTTAAAAGAGAGGCTTTTTTTCCATAGTTAATGACTCTGATGTCTATAGCTTTCAGATAGATGGTATAGAAGAATACTTTCCTTCAAAAGCTGCCCTTTTAATTTTGGGGAGACTTGGTTGAAGTAAAGCATGGGGGGAGGACTCTCTACCACCAACTCCTCAAAGCCACCACCAACAAAAAGAAAATTATCTAGTAAGTTAGTTTTGATGAAGATTATTTCCTAAATAATTATTTTTATAATTTAATTTGTAATTTGAATTATAATTAAGATTATTTCCCTTCTCTCCTGCTCATTCATCAAAAAGCATCTTATGGTCAAGAGGCAGGGACCACAAGGAATATATGCTAGTACAGATTCAGTGACAGAAATTGCAACAAACCATAAACAAACTGATATAACCTCTCCCAGGCTGCTAAACAGTGATTGCTTTTTCTAAGCATATCCAAGACATAGAAGCTTTTCCATTTAACATAAATTATCTGGTAGGAAAAAAAAAAAAGCTAACATTTGTTTGACTACTGTCCAATTTCCCCTTTTTTGAATAAATTACATCTCTTCAGTCTTGATAGGAAGAATATTACATATACAATAATATACAAAGAAAAAACAAGTTCCTAGAAGCACTGCTACAGCATCATTACAAGATTAAGAGAGAAACATTTCTTTAAGGGGTTAATCCCTTACAGTAGGATTTGGGACACTGCTGTCACCTTATTCTGTCCTGACTAGTTTCCTCCTGAGGGGGGAGGAGAAGCAGTGATAAAATTTGCAGAAGGAAATCTAAAGGATGGTTTAGTACTTTTTTTTTTATGTCTGTCAGATGAGTCAGAAATCATTAGAGTACAGAGTTCACTCCTTGCTGGAAATGCTGACTTGCTGCAAGTCATTATTTGACAGACTTGGTGTGGTAACACCACCCATTTTCACACCTGAAATGTTAGTCTGCACAATGCTCCAGGACATATATTTTAAGTCAAACAAAAGCTGTCAAGTAGTATGAGACTGCTACATAGGCATGTAATTGCTTTCTTTGAAGTAAGCGTTACATCCTCAGGCTCTTTACAGTTCAACACAATGACTTCCCAGATGAAGAACTCTAAGATAAAAAGTGTACATATTTAAACACTGCAATTACTGCAGACATCTGGAAAAAAATTAAAATTCCCTGAACAGTCTAAGCACATGCTTGTCACATGTAAGCATCCATAACACAATTTTCATTTTTTTCTTTACATTGTCTGAACTATGTATTGTTTGGCCTAAGAAAAGAATTTTAAAAACCCCAAACACCTGTAGGTTTGGTTCTTTCATTATAAACTTCCTCTGCAAAAAAGTCTCTGCAAACAAAATGGGCTCCAAATAATGCCTTTCAAACACATCTTATTAAACAAAAGTATTTACGACACATAATAATTATGCTGATGCAAAAATCATAAAGGGCTAAAAATACATTCTCTCATTCCTTGCAATACTGGTTCTTCAAGGGTAACAAATCAAAAAATAAATGTTTTGTCACTGGCAATTCAGTACAGAACAGGTATACTAGAAAAGTATATATATTTCTTATATATATAGTCACTATATGCAAGTCCTCTGTTTTCAGTGCAGGAAATACCTATTTATAATGGGAGTATCTTTTAAAAAATATTCCACGACACCATTTCACTAACTTGCATCACTGTAATTCAGTTAGCTGAATGCACACACTAACCAACTGATGGAAATGCTGAAACAGGTGTCTTTTTTTGCATCACTCAAGTTACCTTGCAGTATAAATCCACTGAGGGTCATAAGTAGGGAACCTGTACACCTTTGGTGAGTTGCATCCTACTCTATTCTCTCAGCAGTATTTCACATAGTTAAGTGAGCAGTGTAGAAAGAACAATTCTGCTGAAGCAAGCAAACGGGGTAGATACTGAAAAAACAATACCCACCCAACATCTTCTACAGGAACAATAACCTCCTTCTGCTTTCTTGAAGTTTGAATGCATTATTCAGACCCCATAAGCTCCCAAAGCTTACCAAAGAATATTACTCTTCTAAGTGCACGCACACTTCCGTGGTACCAGACCAGCACTTCTCTTTTACAACAGGGTAGTCACTTCCCTATCCTATCTTCTTACTTGCTCAGTCAGTGTTAGTATTTGGCCTCTCCACTGCTCCCTAAGACTCCCAACTCTCCTGCTCCCCAACTACCACCAGCTCCATTTACACAAAGTCATGAAAGCTTTCAAAGTTAGCCAGTGCAAATAGCTACTGCTTCCACCTGGCACAGACAGGGATTGCTAATACATCAGACTTCCATTGCTAATTCCCATCATTTTTGATCAACCAGATGTGGCAATAAATAGAAGAGATTTTAAAGGAGCAAGACTTCAGGCCATGGTTGCCAGATTGCTCAGGCAGTGAGAGCCTGAAGAGCAGACAGAACTAAACCCCAAGTCTTCCCCTGGCCAGCCTAACACCAGGAAAAAGTGAGATGCAGAAAACTGTAAAAAGGAAGAGAGTTTAATGGAAATGTAAGTACACCTTCAGACAGAAGATTTTTATTTTAGCTCCACTGGAACATTAACACATGACATTACGGTTATATTTAAAAGTTCATTTGACCTTTTTCCCATTAAATCACTTTGCAAGTTGAACAAGACTCAAAGTACCAATTAGCTCTCTTAACTGACGTCTTAGCTGTGTTTGAGGCAACGACTTGTGCTTCAGCTACAGATTTCCTGGCAAACACTACTGCTACTTATATCACCACTACATTCAATACTGAAATACTTCTACTTGTGTACAGTATTGCTGAACATCTAATAGAACCCACCTCAAAATAAGCACACGTTATCTGAATATTCAGCTGCAAATAAATAAAGCAAATCCAGTGGCACTTCCATTCTAGGGCAACCTATACCTTGCATCATTTTTCACAGAACAGTTGTCTATCACTTAGAGAAGGAATATCTTAAAGAAGGTACTGGAACAGCCTTCACCTCAAGAGTAAGAACTTCTGTCACAGCCAAAATTCTCTTCAGAACAGTTTTAGGAATTAAGATCCATGTATAGTACCTCAAGATTTTATACCTCATGCACTCCTTTCTAACAATTCTTCTGCCTTTCCTAGCTTTTTACTACTTTATTTCTTTTCAAGTGCAAAATGTCATGCAAGAGTTCTAACCACATACAAGAGTGAACCAAAACTTAAACTGAATAGGAGAAGCAATTTTCTCAACTATTTTGCTTATAAAAACCACACTTAAATCATAACAGCGATATTCAGAAAATTCTCAGTGTTAAGAGAATTCACTTGAATAGAACATTCAACTACAAAGAACCAGATATATGCAGTTAATTCAGCAACCTTCAAACAAAACAAAAAACATAACATCTAGAAATAAAGCCAGAAATCATGATAAACCAAGCTCATCCTGTGCCATAGCAATTGCGGTATTTTCAAAGAACAAGTTTATCTACATTAAGTACCTTATTAGGAGGCATACTCACACAACTGACATTTGGAATCTTTGTGGTCTTTAAAAAGTACCTGGCTTAAGTACAGTAAAATGTACTTAATCATTTGCAAGTTCTACATTAAAAAGAATTATATAATTTATAGGTACAAAGACAAACAAAAATGCCTTCAGCTAGACAGGAAAAAAGTAATACTGGACAAATACTGTATAAAGTCAGCTTAAATGCATTTGTAATATCTGACTTAAGACTATTGTTAAAAACCACATAAAACTGTTTTAAGTTAACAGAACATGATAACCACACACATTTCAGTTTTCTGTGCTCCTTAAGATCAGCTAAGTGCATTAATTTGTTTTCTATTATCATGGTCTTGTTTTCCTTTAATAACTATTTGCCACTTCAAAATATAAAGGCATTTATAATTGGTACACATTTTCCATCCAACATTAAATTCCACATTCTACTGGAACCCCACTACAACTATTTGTGGAAGTGGATAGTAATTAGCAAATAATGGAGACAGGCATTTGGGAAGGCACACCCTTCATGATCAGCCTTAGTTACTGTTTACAGCAGCAAATTTTAACTATTTCAGTATAAACTACTCTAAGAAATTTTACAGTACTCAGCAAGTCATGAGTTAACAGTCATGAAGTCCAGTTCATGACTTCAGAATTATCACTGAGAGACTGAAGTTACAGCATTTTATTTCAGGTTTTCTGCAGCTAACACCCCTAATTCAGGAAAGTAGCTCTATTTACCAAGTTTACTGCAGAACTTCATCAGATAATTGTATTGAGAAAGGTGTTAGATGAGTAAAATGTTTGGCCCCCCCCACTACTCTGAACAAAAGGCCTATATAATTTTGATAATCTACATCCAGACAGTTATCTTCCTTATCAAAATACCAATACAAGCTGTATTTTTGCAAGTGTTTATCCTCCTGCATACAGATGAAGAGAGACTTACATGGACAAGTTAGGAGATGGAACCCTACTATCATCAGCTAGGTTCCCAAGGTGGCTCAGCGTTGAAGTCGAACTGCTCTCTATAAAGCACTTCTCCTAAGCCCTCTGGATAGTTGTAAACTTGATCAGAGATTTTGCCCTGCAGGGAGAAAAATGCACACAAAAATAAATTTCATAGCCAGAACAGAATAAAAGCTTTATCATAAAACATGTAACAAATGCCTTTTCAGTAGTGTTTTTAAGGAGGCTTGCAACAACCCACCATGAAAGCTTATAATCACATCAAACACCCAGTTTTCAGGAGTTAATATAAACTCTGAGCCAAAACAAGTCAGATGTACAAAGAACTGCTAAAACATATCAAACTGCTTGTTTGTACTTATTTCTCACAGTCTGAATGGGAAGATTTTCAAAACTAATGGCAAAGAGCTCTACATGATCCTGCTGTAGGATAGTATGGCTTAACATTGGACTACTCTCCCAGAAGCATTTTTAACCCTGTAACCACTGCATTCTTCCCCTCCCCACTTCCTTTCTATTTTAGAATTCCCTTGCTACGTTCCTTCTCCCTCTGCTGTGAATGAACACGGCATGTGGGTGAAAAAGCTATGTGGGTGCGGCCGGCTGGCTGATATAGCGAAACTGAACACCACACAGACAAATCCAGAAATGAGCAAAACAGGAAAAACAAAGAAACTTATGCTTGCCTTCAGGAATGAGGAAACATTTCAGCTGGCCCTTAAAGGCTATTACATACATCACCAAAGCAGCATTTTAAAGTACAAGGCTAGCTTACTCGAGGTAAAACAAACACACAAACCAGTACAATGAACATAAAAGCAGTCAAGGAAACATGTAGTAGCCCTGCTGAGAAGTTATTCCTCCTAAAAGCAACAATTTTCATGGAATTAAATACACTACCAAACTGCTCAGGTGTAAACCCAACATAAAACAAAGTTTCTACAAATTCTCTGTGATATGTGGCATGAAACACAGAATGTATATACCTATTGTAAAAATAAACCTTTGCTACTTACATTATTTAAGTAAGACTACATGGGCTGACTACAAAAGCCTGACTTCTGGGAATCATCCAACACAAAAGACCATCTTCACAGCCATATTAGTTAAACTCCTGAAGTGTACTGTTCCACTTATTCTTGCTACTGGCAAACTAAATTAGCACACTATATAGAACTGCATAACACACAGAGGCAATGCAACTTGAGGGTAACTGTTTCACAGTAACTCCCACAGAGCAATCCCCACAGCTTTACCACATAAATTAGCATTTACTAGCATGCAACATTAAAAACAAACCTCAATGCTTCAAAACCGAGATATTATGGAATTTTGCCAGCTAGAATTAATGTATATGTATTATATTTAACCTTACCCTTCTCTTCCACTAAAGCAAGAAGTCCGTAACATTTAGTTCCACACACAACAGTTTTACAAAAGGAAGGTGTTGCCAGCATTTAAAATCAACTAGTAGTTACACTATTTCCTACTGCTGTTCTTATTATACTCAAGAATTCACACAAATTTTCCAGTGATGGGAATTCAGTTTACCTTCCCAGCCAACCAAGTCATTAAATAAGTGCTTCTAGGGAGAGCATATAACCTTCAGTGGAAAACTTAAAATGCAATGCTTCAGCCAAATATCACCTGCAGCATTATGCCAATAAATATTCGCACACGTCCCAAAGAGGAAAGTTTACAGTGAAAGTTCCTGGGGAGCAGGAAGGAAACCTGACAATTTTCTGTAGCAATCGTCAACTTTGAGCTGTGCAGAGTTGTCTTCCAGAACTTCTTTTAAGTGAGAATTATTTATCTAAAGGATCTACACAAACATTTACAAAATAGTCTGACTGCTCTCTTTTGTGTAGCTTTGCCACTTCTAAACATTCAGAGGCAAATGGTACAATTCGAGCCTTTCCAATAACAGTTTACTTTAACCAGCAGAAAGACGGATTTTTTTTGGCTGTGGAGTGCCAGAGCTGGGCTACCATTTTAAGTCGAAGTGTATTAGATGTCCATAACCCATATGGGCAAACTCAGTTTTACAAAAATTGCACATGTTATCAACCACAATGAAGCATTCCTTGTTTAAGGGTTTAAAGCAGGTATAAAAGTATTCCTTGCTAAGAAGCAAACTGAGTTGTAGGAATAGGCAGCAAGGTAGCTCTGCCTTTTAATATTCAAGTGACACCTATATGCATGCGTTTATAATCTGTTGGTATGCTCTACTAGCAGGTTCCTGACGTTCACAACTCACAGGCAGTCACAACTCACCTGAGGACCCCAAATCACCTCCCAGTTGCCCACAGCACATAGTTTTGTCAGAACACCTGCATCCCTGCAGCAAGCCCTGTAAGTGCCCAGCAGGGCTGGGCTTCTTCCAGTTCACTGGCCCCACTCACCTCCCCATATGTGATGCCAACAGGCCGGTAAAACCAGGCCTCAATTCAGTCTCTCAAAATTTAAATCCACTGCATCTGTTTCTGAGAAGAGGCTCTTTAGTGGCTTGAGCTAAAATATCCATTAACGAAACCCTAAAAATCTAGAATTACAATGACCTTGCACATTTATTCTGAGTGACAGACTCAAAGGCACCAAAGTTACTCTGGTTCACATAAAAACCTAGGTAATTTTGAGTTACAGCAAGCCTCTTCCAGATCAGGGAGAGGACACTGTGGCAAGGGGAGGGGAGCAGGTCCTGAAGGAAGCACAGGTCCCTGAGGAGTTCTCCCACGAACCACACTCTTGCTCCTGTGCTATATCAACAGTATTTAGAGCTGAAATTTACCATTATACCCAAATTAGCGCACTACACAATTAAGCCTCACTTTCAAGAAGGGACAGTCTTAATTCTCTTCCAGAGCACTCTGTCTCCCCTTTAATTTGGAGAGATGGAACCATTTCCAGCAGCACTGTTGCAATCACACACCTGCACCAGCCTTCCAGGGAGCAGTGAGAAGCACAAGCTGCGGGTCCAGGGACAGGCTGCAGTGCTGAAAGGCAGTAACCCTGCCTCTTGCCTCCAGTAAAACGGCGCCCACAGGAGAAACATTCCCACAGCTGTTCACCACCAAACAACAGCCTCCCCCTCCCAAAGACCCTCCCTTTTCTGGGGTTTAACAGCCTTCCCTGGAGCTCAATGCCCAGCGGGAGGGATGGGGGAGAGCGGCCGGCTGGCTGGCTGCCGGGGGTCTTGGCCTACAGGAGGCAGAGAAGGGAGCTCACCACAGCCAGAGGCACACGGGGAAGGGGCTGCCTTGTCACAGGCATCAGCCACAGCAGCAGCAGCATTGTTCACACGGTGACAGGAAGGAAAGAACTAGACTGGACCAGTCCAGACTGGAACAAACCCCTCCTACCATCACCATTATTCACAACCCCCACCTCTCCCCCAGCACCATTGCCTCCCACGTTTATCCAAGGAAGAATAGCAGGCAAGTGCAGAGTCTTCAGAGGCAAAAATCCGGCAGCCAGGGAGGGCAGAAGTGGGGCAGGACTACCCCCCCACCCACTTGCACACAAGAGACCCCATCATGCATCTGACTAAATGTAGGCAGATGTATGCTGTTTTATTGGACTTCACGCCGTGTTTTCATTCTGGGTGGCTATAACCGGCTGGGACTACACAATTGTATCCTGGTTAGTCAGCGGAGGCTGCTACAGAGGTCTGAAAAGCAGTGTTTCTCCTGCCTACAGGCACAAGGCAGCTATGCAGGTTTTTGTACTGCAGGAGATGCACTTCAGAAAGGCTCACTTTCTTCTCTCTTCACCACAACCAGGTAATCCCCAGCACACACAGCCATCTCCATGGGCTCATGACTGGAAAAGACCTGCAGTGCTGTCCAGTACCCAGCCATAACAGCATCCTCTTCAGCCACACCACGGTCCTGCACTTGCACATGCATGGGCCCGCTCGCTCACCGTGCCTTCCGCTCCCCTACCACCAGGAACAGACACCTCTGCGGATCTCTCACCACTGTAACTCTGCTGACCTCCTACCAAACAGGAAAGGCGCTGCAGCCAACACACACGCACTCCGGACACCCCAACAGCAAGGCGCACACACTTTACACACACGAATTCAGCTGGAAGCTGAGCAGGAACCAGACTCTCTTCTCCATACTTTCCAAAAGCCACTAGTACACCAGTGACCAAATGGACCACAATACGCTGGCAGAGGCAGCCAAGCCAAGAAGGTTGAGCTCAACTAAGAGACATCCAAAAAGGGCCGGCGGTACCAAACCTGCTAGTGCTACACTAAGGGTCTGACCAAGGAGGGGTAAAGGGTGCGCCGGTCAGATGACCAGAGAACTGCTCCTCGGGCAAAGGGAGGGGACTGCTAACGGGAGGGAAGGGCTCCCTTTCCACACGCCGGGTGCCCCACGGCCCTCCTGCGTGAAGGCAGTCCCGGAAAGCGTCACTTGTGCAATGCCCTTGCAACTCGTGCGTTGCTCTGACAGCCGGCGCTGCCATCCCGCTCCTCGGCGTGGCCCTTGATCACCATGCCGAGGGGGAAGGTGAGGGGGCTGCTCGTGCAGGCGCAGCTCAGGTGAGGGGAAAGTGGAGCATGGCAGCGGGAGCCCGGATGGAAAATCACGCTCACAGAAGCACAACATGGCCCCTGAGAAGCAGGCAAGGAGACGCCGCGGCCATGCCACTAGCACTTCTCCAGCCTCTGCCCCCGTCAGGCTGCCCAGGGCCGGAGCCTGTCACACACGGCTGTCCCCGGGGGCTCGGGGCAGCTCACAGCGCGTGGGTCACACGTGGAAAGGGAGCCTGCAGCACCCGCGCCGCAGCCTGTGCTCCCAGCCCGGCAGCTGCCACAGGGCACTAGGCAGCCCCTCTCCCTGCGGGGCCCAGGTGAGGACGCCCCTCGCTCCCAGGCAGGGGATCGCGCCCTGCGAGAGGCAGCAGCGCCCGGTGGGCGCGGGTCTCCAGCCGCGGGCACTGCCCCGGCTGTGAGGGGGAAGACACCGTACAGCCCCCCTCCGCAGGAATCCGCCATGTTAGGGCGGCCGCCGAGCCCCGCTGCCCGCGGAACCGGCGGCCCCGCCGCCCTTCCGCGTCCCGGAGACTGCGGGAGAAGAGGACCGGCGGCACCGCCGCAGCGTTCACCCCGGTGCCCGGCCTCTGCTCCCGCCCCGTCACCGCTCGCAAGCAGCGCTGTCCGCCATGTTAGCGCGGCGGCCGTTGACCCCCCGCCCGCCGCCGCCGCCACCCTCCCAGGTGCGGGGGTCCCGCTGCCGCCCGCTCGGCCCCCGCACTGCGGCCCCGCACCGCCCGGCGCGCAGGGGGACAGGGGGAGCTCCGGCTCTGACTCATCCCGCCGCTCTCCATCTGCCGCCGCCGGTGGCAGCCTGTCTCGCCCCACGGCGCCGGGCGGAGAAAGGGCAGCGGGAAGAACCGGCCCCATCCCCAAACCTCCCCAGCAGTCACCGCCACGGTACTGCCCGCTGGGTGCCCCTCCGCCCTTTCCGGGCACCACGACCGCCGCTCCCTGTCCCTCTCTGCACTGCCCCGAGCCCCAGGCCCGCGGCAGGGGGAAGCCCCTATCGCTCCCGCCCGCCGCCGGTGACCACGGACGCTCCCGGTTCCGAGCTTGGGGTGGGCGTCGCCACTGCTCCCCTCCCTCCCGCCACCCCCCCCACGGGCGGCGAGAGCCCCAGGACCCCCGCTCCAGTACTCACGTGAGATAACGGCCCGAAAGATTTGGTAAATCGTCTTCTCTTTTTAGGCGGAATTTTTAAAGAGGGATGTGGGAACCTACAGCAGAAATACAGGCGGCGGCAGCGGCGCCTTCCAGGGCCATAGGCTGCGGGGGCGGCCGGCGGGGAAAGCGCAGCGCAGCGCTGGGACCAGAGGGCACAGGCAGAGAGAGACAGAGCCGGAGCGGGCCGGGGGCTGCGGCAGAGCGGGCGGAGGCGGGAGCGTGGCCGGTGAGCTGCGAGCAAGCGAGCGAAGACACGGGGCAAGAAGAAGGGGCTGTCGCCGGCAGCGCTTTTA
>VZTT01066868.1:39487-68128 GCA_013400855.1 Buphagus erythrorhynchus
TGGGGATCCATGGGGGATGCAGAGATCCACCCACAGCCCGTGGGGATCCATGGGGGATGCAGAGATCCATCCACAGCCTGTGGGGATCCATGAGGGATGTAGAGATCCATCCACAGCCCATGGGATCCATGGGGGATGCAGACATCCACCCACAGCCCGTGGGGATCCATGGGGGATGCAGAGATCCACCCACAGCCCCTGGGGATCCATAGGGGATGCAGAGATCCACCCACAGCCCATGGGGATCCATGGAGGATGCAGAGATCCACCCACAGCCCACGGGGATCCATGGGGGATGCCCAGATCCACCCCAGCCCGTGGGAAGGTGCCCATGCCATAGCGGGTGGGTGTCTGGAGGAGGCTGTGATCCAGTGGGAGACCTGGTGGAAAAAGGGCCCTGGTCCCAGGCTGGAGCAGCCTGTCCTTGGGGGACTGCACCCCATGGAGAGACTCACGTCACAGCATTTTTGGGAGGACTGTGTGCCTGTAGGAGGGACATTGCAGCAGTTTTGGGAGTACTGCTGCTCGTGAGATTGGATCCACGTTGGAGAGGTTCACGGAGAACTGTCTCCTGTGGGAAGGGACCAGGATTCCCATGGTTCCACAGGGGTACAACTTCTCTCCTTGAGCAGTGGAAGAAAACCTCGGGTGATGAACTGACCAAAACCCCCATGCCCTGTCTGCCTGCACTGTCAGTGGGAAGGAGGGAGGTGTTGGTAGAAGAAAAGGTGTTCTTTAAGGGCTTATTTTACTTGTCATTTTTCTCCTCTGATTTTATAAGTAATAAACTCACTTTGTATCTCTAAGCTGAGCCTGTTTTCTCTTGGAGTGTTTTCTCCCGGTCCTTATCTCAACTCATGAACCTTCTGTTAAATTTCCCTCTCCTCTGTTCAGCTGCAGCTTTTGTGGGTGCCTGGCATTTGGCCAGCGTCAAACCATGACACACTTATATTCAGATTTCCTCCTATCATCAAAAGGCAGGTCTGCCCCACCTTGATTTATTTTATTCAAAGTTTCAAAATAATGCAGGCAGCAAAATCTGGTTGTTGTTAGAGAAAATTCTTTCATAACATGAGGTGTTACAGAAATAGGCAATTAATTCCTCCTTCTGTGGTTACCTTAATAACAGCATGCCAGGCCTACACCAGGTTACTCTGCCCCAGTCACCCTGGAGGGATTTAGGAGTGGGCACACACACCCCTTGTCTGCCCCCACCCAAACTCCTCCTGCTCTCTCTGTTCTTCCTCCCTTCCTTCCACCCACACCTGGCTGCAGCCCCTCCAGGCACATCCCTAAATCTTACACTCTTCTGCCATTTCCCTAATGTTCTTCCTTCTATTTATCTAATTCCTCAGAGATTTTTTTCTCACTCTAGTGCCTTCTCCATTTTCTGAGCTCCATGTCTTCTTTCTCCTGGTGTGCAGTGGTTATTATTCTCAAGTTCAATCCCCCTGAAGATGATAGGAAGAGTTGACACTAGGGATGAAGGGAAACTTAGAAAATATACCAGTGTTTCATGATGAACACTTAAAAACATCACAAACGTCATACTGGTCTCAGTAAAATCTTAAAAATTATCAACCATGGATAGCCCCTTCTTCCAAGGATCATGTAGAAACCATGAATTGCCCCTTCTCCCAAAGACTATGTAGAAATGAAAAGGGCATCTTGGCATTTTCCCTTAGAAGAAAAAGAAGCTCTCTGGACATTCAAATCATCCTTCCAATTTTGTTGTCCATATGATGTCTTCATAAATCTGTTCATCTTGAATAAAAACAGCTGCAATAGGGAGATTTGACTTGAGAAATTTCACTTGCAGGACCACAGCTAATACACTGCTGTATTTGGTAGCCTTTACTTTAAGGCTCTGCTTCATTATTTTCTCTGTAAACTGTCTGGTCTCTAAATTCTGATCAGAAGTATATTCCCATCATCCAGATGACATCCTGTCTCCTGCCAACATTTTGGCTGGGATAACATTTCCTTTGAGGATCTCCATCTAGATAAAAGAGACCTCCACAAATTCTGCATGACTGGCCTAGGGCTGCCTGAAGCTTCAAGCTCTGCTTAACTCTGCCCCTACACTCCATAGTATATTCATCACCCCTGCATTTATCTTAGCAAGATTCATAAAGGCTTCTGACAGATGATACATACCTTCTAAACTTTGGTTTTCCAACAGAAATATCAGAAAGTGGCAGAGAGCTGCTTCTTTTTCAGTCTGAGGAAAGCTGCAGACACCAATAGCAGCCATCTATCATACTTGCTATACCTTCCACTCAGCTCCGGTTGGATACAGCTCTGTGATTTTAGCACTACAAAGTCTCTGCATTTCTCCAGGGTAGCACTCATCTTTTTCTAGGGACTCATGTAAAAATGACCCACCTGCAGAAGGTTTTGTCTTCAGCTTTTTCTTCCAAGTAAAAAGGATTTATTTAGCAAATAGAGTACTCTTTTTAGGGGGGGAGGGCACTGGGTAAAACACATTCTGCTCATCATTTTTTTCGGCAGCTGAGTAGCTGCTTGCACCAAGATGAGATATCAGCAGGAGCTCAGTGGTCATCTGCTCCATTTAGCCAAACAGCACTGGCTTGGACCAGCCTCAGCATACTCTGTCTTCTTCCTGGCCAGTCCTTGGCAGACTACTGGGGGCAGGGGATGTTAGCAGATATGGAGGGAACCTGGGGCTATGGAGGAGGAGGGAGACAAGCATGGGATGAGGTGAGATAGGATTTCTGCACAAATCATGGGAAGCAGACATGGTTACTGCTGCTGTCCATGGGGCAAATTGCCCCCTCCTACCACATGTTAGAGTAGCTTCTATGGGACAATGACACCACAAAGCCATGCAGTTCATGCACCATTACCATTCACCAGAGCCCCATAGGGGAGATCTAAATCCCGCATTCACATGGCATGCTTAATGACCCCATGAGTGAAGTATAAAATAAAGGTAATAATACAGAGCTGCAGTGAAATCCCTCTGCAAGACAGGTGCTGATCTCCTGCGATGGCAGACCAAGCTGTCACTGTGGCTGCTTGTTTTAGCACAGGATGCCAGCTGCATGATACCATTAGCATTCCTCATCAGCCACAGCTTATGTCTCTCTGTGCACAGTGTTGGAAAACCAGGTCATTCTCTTGGCTCGTCCTCCTCTGATAACTCCTCTTTTCTTTCACTGCTGGGAAGCCGAGGATGGTGTAATTAGTTTTCACTAATGTTCAGCTCTACGTGGAACTGCTTTTGTGCTCGAGCCAAAAATGAAGTTTTCACATAGTTTGCATGCCCTAAGAGGAGGAAAACTGGAGACAAATTTGGGAGGCACCTATTTTCCTTGTGTTATAATAATTCAGCTGGTATTTTTCAAAATACCACAGAGAATACAAATGACATATTAAACTCCTAGTACTCACCAAACAGAGAATAAACGAGTGTGATTCCAATGAAAATACAAAGTTAAATACTTACCCATGCCAGATAACAACTGGTATTGCAAGGCTGTCATAACAAGCAACCTGAAATCATGCCCTTAAGTAGCAAAGCTGCCCAAAGTAGTATTTAACTGCTTGGGGTTTGCAGGCAGATCAGAGACCTGATATTCCAAAGAAGCTGCAGGGGAAGATAAAAATGAAAAATTCAACCCAAACTCCAGATAAGAAGTTCAGGTTTTCTTAATAAGACAGTGGAAGGGATGACTTCTAAATCTGTGAGGAATAAATTTTGAAAGGATTGTATAGAGCATGATACAGAGAGATAAAGCAACAAACTTTATTAAAGGGTAAGCGATTTTGGGCCATGGGTTAAAACATAAACATAAATGCCCACAAAGAATTAACTGGCTGGTACAGTAAGGCTTATATACTGGTAGAGTAACTGTATCAGTAATTAAAGCTGCATTAATGTGCTTGATTGATGCTCTGAAAATGTCACTGCAATGGTAGTCACAGCACCAACTGAAGCAACTAAGCTGTGAGACAAGGAGCTACTAGTTACAGAGGTTCCTTGTCAGGAATATTTGAAATTTGATATGTTGGTACACTATTAAAAATAACATGATTTAAATAATAATACACCCCCATCCCCCCGTAGCATCCACTGCAGTAACTGCAAAATCAACCAAATTATATGCAGCATTTTAAGAAATAAAATATGAAGCAGAAAATGCATTAGCTGTCATTCATATCCTCTCATCACCAGGGGGGCTCTTTGGGAAGAAGCACACCAAGTTTCAAGCTACTACATTGTATTTTGGGAGGCTGGGAACGATCAAAGTCACCCTGAAATTACAGTTGGATGTGATAACATTCGAAACATTTAAATTTCTCCTTTGCAATGATTTAAGTTAAGAAGTCCTAAACATGGCATATAAGTTGTCCAGACCTCCGAAAACACAGATCTGTTCCTTCAGTTAGGTGAGAGTTACAGCTCACTGGGAGAAAATCATCAGCCAGAAAAGTTTGTAAATAGATTTAATGGTAATACTTGTGCTCCTAAAGCAAGAGAAATATTAAAAAAAAAAAAATCATACTCAAGCATAGGTGATCCTAGTTGCCCAAATTAGCAGAGTAATTTTACAGAAGCTTCAGATACATCAGCATTATTAAAACAGGATTTGGCCCAGAAGGCCACACATCCCTTAAACTTGTCATAACAACTCCAGATATAATAGAAGCCCAAGGTCAAACTATACTTCAGATATGTGGTGATAGTTACACATATATTTGTCTTATTTTTTAGCTTCATCTCTTGCAAGCCATCAGGTTTCAAATAAATCCTGAAGAAAGAACTCATTTTGATAAGTTCAGTGACCTATTACCTGTTTCCTGAAGAGGTTAATTTAATAAAAGCTACTTCAGTAGCTTTTATTAAATTAAGTAAATTAAGTAGTTATCCACAATCAGCACCAATGTGATAATGAATATCATCTCAATCCTCTATGTTGTATGAAAACAGTACTTTGGTTCACAATGGAGTAATCACAGTTTCATACATATACAAGACCAATACTAAGGACTTAATGGCTACAATAATGGACAAAGACTTAATTCAAAGAACCTCTGGGCAAGAACCCTTCCTTGAATTTTTTTCCAGATTTAAGCCTGAAATGTCAATTGTACTTAAAATGTAATTTGCAGAAATGAGCACTGGAGTAATGACTGGACTTTTCTTATGCGTTGTAAAAAGTGAGATAAAGGAGCTTCTCTGGCACAGTTAGGCCCAGATTCTTGTAGCTTACATGCTTTGGTGATATTTAGACGATGGAAATATGGACAGTATAAGGGATGGTCTTTTGTAATGCAGCTACTGAGCTGTTAGGAAGAAACCTAAACCTTGCAGTTGTCTCCTCCCATAAATCAAACGGTGCCTATTTCATCACTGGAGGTGCAGAGTTAAGTACCTTCTAGTTAGATCTTGCAGTAAAGAGAATCACTCTGCTTTAGAAATTAACTCTGCAAATAAAAAAGTACAACCAGCCACAATTCTTTAATGTTTCAATACACATCTTCAGGGGAGTGGGAGGAGACAAAAAGAGATTTCCAGGTTCACAATATATTAGAATAAATGCCCTTCTAAAAACATTGCATAAGATAGTGTAGTAGTTCTGGTTTGATTCATTTATGACTTAGGATTTTCTTTTCAGATGGAAGTGACACCCCTTCCTACTGGCAGCCCTCGGCCAGCTGCTACCCCTGGCACTTTGTGCTCATCCAGCAAACCGGGCTCACATCCAGGCTCTAGCATGCCATTGAGCAGTTACTAACACTTTCATCTGAGTAAAACTTCCATGGCAGGATAAGGTGACAATAGCAGGGGAGGCAGACAGTAAAAATCCTACCAGCCATAGTAACATGCACTGAAGGACACTTCTTTGTCCTTCTCCAACAGATGATACTTCTATAGCATAGTAAATGAGCAACATTATTTGGTTTTTTGTGTTTAATTAAAATATAAGAAAAAAAGGCTAAGTCCTCTTCTTATTTCTTGCAGCCAGTGATCTCAAAAGTTTTCACCAAACAGTTGTGCTAATATTCTTATAGTCACATATTAAGAAGTGGGAAAAGTAGAAAACACTAGAAACTTAGAATCCTACAGTACTCTGAGTTGAGCGGGACTCAAGAAGATCATTAAATCTAACTCCTGTCAGAGGGCAAGCTAAAACATAAACCATATATCTGAAAGCATTGTACAAAGTGTTCTTCCTCACTGTCAGGCCTGGGGCCATGCCCACATCCCTGGGGATGCAGCACAGACCTCTGAGCATTCAGCCCCAAAACCATGCAGAGACGCCTTGTATTGACAGCACTGTCATGGAGAGTGCAAACCTTAGCTGTGGTTGTGCAATTGTGTTGCAAGGGTATGAGAGGATAGTAATTAGCTGTGTAGGAAAAGGAGGTCTGTGGGACTGAGTTGAGGCCTCAGGCTCTGAACAAGAGCCAATGTGGTGGAGCTGCTCAAGAAGACTGCTCAGAGGCTGGTGGAGACACTACCATGGTAACGCCTGCGGTTCTTGGATCTGGTTCAGAAGGCTTGGCTCTAGCACCCGTGGCCCATTAATGTTTATGTAGTATAATATATTATAAATGAAAAGCAGTTCTGGGGTGGTCCTTTGTGCTGCTGATCATGAGAAGGTTCTTTCCACAGTTTCATCCATTCTAGCATCTTTAATAGGAAGAGTGATTTCTAGACCATTCATGTTGTAGAAACAAACACTCACAAAATGTTGCTGAAAGAGTCTGTGATCGTCTTTAGGATCCTAAAAATGTACTTGTAACAGCAAGATCTGTCTATCTTCGTGTGCTTTTTCATTAAGAGAATATTTTGTATGCAGATCAGCTTCATTTGCCTCCAGCTTATTGCAGATACACATCTAAAGCATCACAACCCTGAATGTTATCCATGAGTTATAGTCTTCTACACAGTACCACAGTGCATGCACATCACTAACCTCATAGATGCAGTCAAGCTGAGAAGGAAAATTCATGGTCCTTCTTTTTAATAAAACAAAATTATGAGATCACTTCTCCCTGCCTGAAGATATATTAAAAATAAGAAAAACATCTGATGAAAATATTCTGATAAAGGTCAGAGCAACAAATGACCCAGTAAAGTGCCTGGCCCTTTGAGCAGCAATATTACTGAGCAAAGAACTGTCTTCTCTCTGTGCATCATAAATCCTGTCTTCAATTCTTAAAGTGTTCACAAATAATCTTTCAAAGTAGAACATAAAAACAATTCCTGCATATCTATGTTACAGGGATAAGGGCTTCCTACAGGAGCAAGCCTCACTTCTCCACCATCACCATATATTACCATGATCTCCTACACTTCATGGTACTAAATGCCTGGTACTAAAAACAAAGTTTAATTACTGAAAAAAAAATCTAAAATTACTGAAATTATTTTTAAATGCTACCCCAAAACATTTACATGGCATTTAAATATAGTCCTAAAACACATGTAGCTAGTACAAACTGTATTTGCATTTCTGCATTTGTGTGCTTTGAGTGAAAAGGATTTAGACCAGCAGCTAAATGATCCTTTAAGGATGATGTAGTCCTTACTGAGCAACTCTTCACAAATTGCTACACACTCTTCCATCACAATTCAGGCCCCTTCGAAGTTGCTCAAAGTCTCTTTAATGTTCAGTGATATGATAATCACGGGTAAGCAGGCATGGAAACGTCACTGACGCTGCTGGTCTCACAGAAACCCTGTGACACCTTTGGCTAGGGTGTGTTATAGCACAGATGGTTTCAGTCTTTCCTTTTATCTCTTCAACACCAGCATGACAGAGCAAACACTTCCAGGGCGTTGGGGAACATGACATGCAGAGCAGGACTGATGCTGTGTATGCTCTTGCAAGCCCCAAATGGCTGGGGAGCTGCAGCCAGGTCTTGCCTCCTCTGGCCTCGTGTGCTGCACTGAAGCTTTCTACAGCTTTCCATCTTAGCTGGGTTCAAAGAAAGGCCAAACTGAATCCCAAACCAAACAAACAAGCCCTAAGTGCCCCTACAAGCTTATCAGCATTTCTGAAGCTTTTCTTTAATTTCTTGTTTGCTTGTTTGTGCAAAGAAATCTGCAGTCACTTAACAGGCTTGGCATTGTGTGTAACTCCCTGCATCAGCAACTAGGTCAACCAGCAGGGTAAAGCACTGCACAAGTGAGAGGCTCCCTCAGCTCAGCCGATGCCTGCTGATTATATTTTGGGATTTAGCTAGGTAGAAGGGAATGTCCTCCCAGGCATGTGCTACCCTGAAATTTTAGTCCATTTGCACCAGTCATTTGAAACCTCTTCTTGGCCCCAGCTGAAAGGAGTGCTAAACCCATGGCAGCTAAAGAAAGACTAAAAACAGTGGAAAGTTCAGGGGGTTTGTCTTCTTTGCTCTTTTCAGCACTTGTAACTACCCAGTAATTAGTCGCAGCACCCAACACTATACAGGGCTTGTGCTGTGTTCAGAGAGTATCAGCTTTCCCAAGTGATGCAGATAACTCTTGGGTAAGATAAAAGTGAGAGGATAAAGACACAGGATATTTTTACCTGGACTATTTTTATTTACCATATGAACATAATTCCTCTTAGTGCCTTAGGCAAAGACAAATAAAACTGAAAAGATGACAGCTCCCCTTACGTTTAGGCAGTCAGAACTCCCCATCCTGCCAAAGCGTGGGTTTGCTTGCTTCGTCTCTAGTGGAGCTGCCTCTGTTGTAGTGCCATCAGTTTGGAAACACTGCTGCAAGAACATATTTTTGGCCTTCGCTCAGAAACTCCTGCCAGCCCTCCAGAGCCTGGGAGACCTTTTACGCTGTGAGCTTGCCTTTAAGGGAAAAGTCCTTACAGAATAAATGATTTCTACATCGCTTTTGCAGCTCAAATGTTCAGATAATCTGTAAATTAAACAAAAAGCAAAAAAAACCAAACAAGTAGAACTGACAGCTCTGCAGAATTCCACCTGGGACATACTATTGCTCTAAAAGCTAAGGAATTATACCAAGATTACCTCCAAACTCACCCATATGACAAAATTATCCTTGAATGAGAACACCAAAGCATTTGTGACTGCACAGCAAATGCAGACATGAAAAATGGAGGGACATTTCTGTCCTACCTTCTCCTTCCTTCCTTTACCACTTTAATCTTCCATATTATGCAGAATTTACCTACAACCCTCTCTGCCCTTTCCTTTGCACTGTGCCCAGCCATGTCTATGCACACAATGACAGCACTTCACCCTATTTCAGGAACAATAGAGTCAGAAGGGCTTAAAAAAGGCTTTGGGGGAGGTCATCAACAACCTTCCAGGAGAGGCTGCTTGCACAAGGGTAGCAGTGGAACTTGACAGGGGACATGGTTGTCCTGCCTAGGTGCATTGGACCCGCCTCAGCACATCTGCACTGCTTGTTGAGGTATAGTGAGAAAGGATATGAGATGTGGGGAGTAAGCTGGCACCTTCACAATGTGTTCTCAGTGTGCAGTAGAAGCAATCTGGAATACACTATAAAAAGCCCTCCAAATGCAGAGAAGGGGTAGCCCCACAAAAAGTTTGTGCAAAATAATATTGACCTTCAATTTCACACTCTAACTTCCTTAACAACAGCTAATTTCCAGGGTGGATAAGCCTGAAGATGGAAAAGCCTGCTTAAGCACAGAAACAGGAGTAACAGAAATGCATCAAGTAATGACAATACAGAAAATTGGTAATGTGGATTTCTATTCTCTCTCCTGATGCAAGGAGGAATGGAGAGTTGAAGAAATCAAAATGTGACCCATTTAGGAGTGAAGTTCTTTTTCATGAAGGACAGTTCAACTGTGTGACTCCCAGCTGACAGATATTACCAATGGCTAGAAGTCTGTAGAGTTGGTAAGGGCATGAACACTAACACCAGTGTCCAGAGTTGCAACACATTGAAATTTTGAAATCAGTTATGGTTTACCCCAATCCTCAGCTAAACACTATTAGGACATTTCTTGCCCCTTCCTCTGCTGAATACTGTCAGGGAAAGGATATAATACTATGTGAGTCATGTGGCTAATCCAGCAAAACAGCTGGTGTGACATACACATGAATGTTGCATTAAAAACAGCATGACTTTGTAATAGTTAGAAGCCTTGGTGGCAGTGGCTTTCCTTTTAAAGAGTATCTCACCCATTTGTGTATTCTACGTCTTGTATAAATTCATTAAGAACTTGAAAATGAAAATGACAAAAATGTAAAATCTAGAAAATTAACTACCTAGTGACTGGATGGGAAGTGGAGGCTCCCAGGAGTCTGTGTTTGCTGCCCTTAAAAATCAGATACATGTGTTAGATTACAGGTATGTTATGGCCTTGGATATATGCTAGTGCTCAACCATAATTAGCCCTGCATGCTTCCTTTCCACAAAGGGGCACTTTAAAGAAATCTATTTAAATATATATAACTCTGCAAAAATAGCCTACTTTGAGTACTTAGAAGTCAAATTTAAAATATAATCACACTAGTGGAAATATCCAGCAGTCTGTGCATATCTCCAGCTTGGCAAAGGACATATCAAGTATTAGATCTCCAATACCCTGGGTTCCCTGTAAGCATCAGCTCTTATCAGTTGTCACAGTCTGGATTAATCCATCAGACTGGCTCTATGCCATTAAGATCAATGGGATGTGCAGGCAAAAGGTCTCTGCAAATGTAGTGAGACAGAGTTGGTGTCACAACACTTGCAACAGGGACTGGAAGAGCCTACAATATTATATTGGTTTCTGCCCAATTGCTGCATGTTCATTAAAAGAAAAAATCATGGACTATGTAGAAGAACTCAAAGGTGGGGATTGTTAGTGGCATCAGAAAGGAGCAAATACCAATAAAATGTAATCATAAGGTGTTTTTAAAAATTACTTATTTTGTACTTTTGTAGCTGACATGCTACAGATTGTACATTACAATCCCTATTTTGGTGCAGAGCAATGAAGCACAGAAATGACACCAACTCTTTCTGCCAGCCAGTCCTTGCTCAGCTGTGCATCCTTCACACAGACATGAGATCTACTTCACCACAGACATATAAATGGAATCAGAGAATCACAGGATTATTTGGGTTAGAAGAGATGTTAATGATCATCTAATTCCAACCCCATGCCATAGGCAGAGATGCCTTTCACTCAACCAGGATGTTCAAAGCCTCATCCAGCCTGGCCTTGAGCAGTTTCAGGAAGAAGGCATCCACAGCTTCTCTGGGCAGGCTGCTCCATCCTGCAGTGCTGCACTGCTGCACGTGCATCCCCCAGCTGCAGCATCTCATCTGGGCATGCATTACAGGCACATCCAGCCTTTCCCAGTGCACTCTGTCCTCATGGCCATAGCATACAGTAGCTCCTACCAAGCTACTCTAAAAATGCAATTCCACATATTAACAGATAATGACTCCTCAAAACACACTGATACAACTAGAAGATCAGATCAGAATAAACTCTTGCTCACGGTAGCCTGGAAACCCATAAGCCTCTGGGCCAAAAGATCCCAGGAGTTGTTATTAAAGAAGAGGGGTGACAGAAACTCAAGAGCTACCTCCAAATCAAGGTTACCACATCACAGAATCATAGTGGTCCCTCACTTGCAGGACAGCATTGCCCTGAAGGGCTCATGGAGGGGAGGAGCAGATCAGTGTGCAACACGTGAGGAAGAATGGGCATATAGGAAAAACACACTGAGAAGAAGAAAAGCACATGAGAGTGGAGAAATCAAGACCAATTAACTTTCTCAAAGAAGAAATAAAACATGCAAAACATCCCTAAAGAAAAAAAAAGTTATTATCCCAATAATAGTTATAAACCAAAGCAGTTGCTGAAGTTAGCATAGGGATCTTATTCAGATGCATGGAAGTGATCCACCAAGCACTTTTGTGAGCAGCATGTGCTCTACATTGCCAGAAGCATTGTCTGCCAAAATCTCTCTTTTTATATATATAATGTGAAGAAGTAGGGTTTTCTGTTAATTACTGTCCAGCTAGATGACCTTCCCCTCTGTCACAGAAAGCCATTTCTTTCCCATTGGCAATTATGCCCTTCTTAAATATATTTTTACCTGAAACACAGGTAGAATACAGCATTTAGACATTTGATGTAAAATTTAATGATCCCAAGTTGAACTGCACCATTTCTGTCCTTTTTGAAGCTCTCCTGTGCTCGTTTCCTTTAGTGGGAAGTGCAGCCTTTCAGCCAGCCTTTGCATGGTAAGAACCAGCAGTCCTATTAGAAAGATGCATTCTGAAATACAAATCTAGATTTCTGCTGTTGATGAGAAAAGGCAGGCTGGAGAAGGTAGCAATTCCCACAGTGGGGCCACAGTGGGGCCATTCTGACCAAGTGCTAGGGGCTGGAAGCCTGGGTTCAATCTTCACTCAAACACTGCTTGAATGGGAGCAAGTCAGATCCCTTCCCAATGCTTCCTTCTCCTAATTCATACAATAAACATATATGAGAGACATATATTTTAGATTTAAGAGCAAAAGTGGTGTTAAAGAGATATTGTTGCTGCTGTTATAATTTGTATTTCACACTTTAACATGTCCTTTTTCACCTGCAATGTGTTAGGCATTACCTTACATGAAACTTGGAACTGCATCTACCAAATCTGGTTGGTTGCCATCCAAGTTGTGCTTTAGGCAAGAAAAGGTGCCTCTGTATCTTACTGCTGTCTCAAACACATGTAACAAGTGTCAACAGTTCTTCCAGCTATCCCTTTTGTTCTCAATGCATGCCTTATCTTAAGAAGGTGCTGTTTCACATTGTATTTTCGAAATCCAGGGAATTCAGTGCAAGTTCATGTCTATCTTCATTGTTAAATTGAAACAATGTTGATCTCATTACTAATCCACCCAAGCAGAACAAATGTGATTCAAAGGAATTTGACATGGAAGCATCTAGTATGTTATTTAGCCCAAGTCCAGAAGAGCCTGTTAAAAAGAGAGACCTTAAATGTTTTCAGCTCCAGAATAAACAAAAGGCAAAAAGATGCAAGGGATGCAATGGAATTAACTGAAAAATGTTTATTGTATTTCTGCATTCCAGGTGTCAGACAGAATAAAATGTACTCCTTGTCTAAACTTTGCAATACACTTGTAGAATAGACTCAAAGATAAAATATCCAAAACGCCACTGCTGGTGATCACTTATCCTCATAAATAAGGAGTAAGTGCTACCATAAACTTCAGTGCCTCCTGTGAGATCATTTCATTCTGGTAAAGAAATGGGGAATATACTCAAAGATCTAAATTTACCAGCAGGTAAATCACCGCCCTTTTGGCAAATTAAAAATAAACTGGCAGTGATAAATGTCACAAAGTCCATGTGGTTGCCTTGGAGGTATGTGTGACAAAATGAGACTTCAGCTCCAAGGAACCTTGAGTGAATTATTAGCTCTGCTGCACGTCTGTGAAGAACCAGACATACCATGATTTATAGACTGAAAAACAAGGACAGTAGATAAGCTGTTCTAACATTGCCCTCTATCAGAAATTTGAAGTAAAGACAAAATTTACAAGATTTATTAATTCTGTATGTAGCAGATGTTATTGCTGTAGTTAGCAAAAGAAACATGTAACATCATATAAACCATAAACATGTATGTAATTTTATTTATGTGATGACAAGATTCAGAGGAAGGTACAGATCAGCTGTACAGCTCAGTGCTCCTGCACCTTCTGAGCCTCTTGCTCTCCCATCAGCTCTGTCCTTCAAGTGCTGGCACACTTACAACTACCAAATAGATTAGGTTAAAGAACTGACTCAACTGAAAAATAACGCAGGGGATGGAAAAAAGTGGTTTTCCAGCCACATGAGTCCACTATGTGGTTGCAGATTGCTCATGCTGGGCAAAAGGGGAGGTCATGTGGGGCAGGACCAGCAGACAAGAACACAGAAGGGAGATGATGACATTATAAACTGCCTTTCCAATCTGATATCAAGCAGTTAATTATCAAAATATGCCCTAAAACATTTTCTAATATAATGCTGTGATGAGGAAAGTATTTGGGCAGGATTATAACCAAAGGATTTAAATGAGAAGAAACTTAGAAATTATGAGAATACAGTGAATTACTCAACTTGGTTTTTAAAAAGTAATTTTAAAGGAAAACTGTCTAGAACAGTTACTCAGTAGTGATACAAGGATTTTGCTTTTCTTGTCAAAACTACTGGGGTAGTAGTCTGTATTCTTTATTCAGCTACTTCTGTAGCAAAGGCAAAAGGGACATACATCCTGCTAGGCTGAATGAGTGCTTCTAGAGCTGGGTGCCAAGTTATAACAGTTGGTACTTTATTGTCACTTGTATCTTCTTAATGTGTCATAAAACCTAAGTTGCCAACACATTATTGCTATTACGGGTGTGATTATGTATGGTTTCCATTTTTCAGAATATACAGCCTTATAACTCATTTAAATACTACTCTATGATAATGAAATTACCTAAATGGAATTTTAATTCAGTGTAGGTTCACAGTGGGGTTCAGGCATTTAACTCCAGTGAAGTGACACCTGGCATCACTGATGTCCTGAGATCTTATTCATGGCTTCTCCCACAGCTCCTAAAACATCCAACCATTCTGCTGACAGGGCCCTCTGGACTTTGAGATTTCCTCCACTGTACAGATTAGTAACTGTGCACTGCTTTGCTGTGCACCCTGCAAAGTTCTGCTGCCTGAGCCTGGCCAGCTGGGCTCTGCTGTAGACACAGGTGCACTGGACAAAGAGGGTACTGCCTGATTTTGGATTATTTGAGAATGGGACTAACATGAGATCTGGATGCAGCAGGGTGTGGATGAAGTGCTGTGCAGCCATGGGGCTGAATGTGTTCCCAGGCTGCACACTGTACAGGGCTACAGCCTTCCCAGCCCCTTCTGATGGGTGCAAGCCTGGAGTTAGGAGCCCCCCAAGAAGCCCCCATCAGCTTGTCTCTACACCAGAGCTCTAAAAGAGGGGCTCTGAAACACAGATCCATGACAATACTGAGCTTTCCAGTGCTCCCTTCCATAAATCAGGTGCTCTCCCAAATAACAGTAGAGTATTTGAGAACTCCACCCCGTTTGGAATGAGGGAGGCAGTGGTCAATGCTGCCCATGTGGAGTGTGCAGCTGGGATCACAAATGCTGTTCATAACTTCTCTCACCATGATTTGGAACAAGGCTGTGGACATGGATTTCAACTCTGTCAGAGTACAGCCTGCCCCACAGCTTTTCAGGCATGGTGGTTTAAATCTTTCTGCACCTGTCCTGAACATGCTGCCCACATGGTATAGAATAATTAAATGCTCATATGCATAAATACATAAAAATGAGGACTTCAATGTCAATTGTGGTAATTTAGGAATTTTTAAAACTTTGTAAATTCAGATTTATTATCTGCCTCAAGTCCCTGAACTGAAGTTGAAAGTCAAGGATGAAGTTTTAAACCAGAGAAGCAGCTAGGGAAGTGACATCCCATCTCCAGCACAAAGCTTACCTGAAGAAAAAAATATTTACTACAGTTTGCAAAACATCTTTTTTTCAAATGCTTACATTTCAATCCTAAGGCTTGTGTTTCCCAGGCAACATCAGGAAAGATTAAAGTGCAGCGTGCTTTGATAGGTGTTTTTAATTAAAATGCCTTCAAAAAGCACCTCCAGGAAAAATAAAGAAAAACAACAAAATAATATAATTTTTTTCTCTGCTTTCTTTGAATAATTTTGGGAAAATAATAGTATTTTTTATCTCATTCTCATATCAGCCAAACTGATGTAAGCTGCAGGATGAGGTCTTATATTGCAGTTTACACAAGTTACACAGAACATTATGACCTTACCTAATTGTATTTATTTTTCAGATATTTGAATACTGCACAACATGATACTAGGACACAAGTACAGCAATATTATTCTCCCCTATCTTTTGATCTACAGATATATTTCAGCTTTAAAATTATAACCTTCAATTTTTAGGGCTTTAGTATAGAATCCTTTTTTAACCACATTTATTACCAGAATAAAAAAAAATAATCCCACTGACATATCAATAAAACTGCGAGTAAAATTATGATCATGTTAAAACTGATGATAATATTCCCATTGTCTTCAGCAAATCAGTTTATCAGCTTTTCTTGGTATAATATCAGAGAAGCATGGCCTCAGAAGACGACAAAAAGCAAGGGAAATCTGTACCATCTCTGATGATCTCTGTTGTATACATCATGCACATATCGAAGAACACAGCTCTGCAATAATCATTGAAGAAAATCTGTCTACAAATCGAATAAATAAATACAGAATGAGTGAATAATCAGAATACAAATAAAATCTGTTTTTCCCTCAAAAACGACCAGAGATGTCAAGAGCCATCACATTAGAATGACCAGCTAAAATCTTTTCACCATGCTCGTTCTGGGACCGTGTGTTGCTGTGAGGGAATGTGGAATGTCAGTCTCGACTCACAGCTCAGAGGGTTTCTGCAGGACAGAGTCCTTGCATGGCTTTGGCAGCAGCCTGCCATGGCTTTTTGGCTGAGGCTCCTGCACAGCTGCTGTGGGTTCCCTCACTGGGGACTCCCCATCCCTGCCTGGTGCAGCACACATGCCTGGTGTCATATAAATCCTGTGGGACCCTCCTAACCCTGGCTAGGGTTACTTTCATCACCAGGATTTTCAAACAGACTTTCAGAACCTATCTCATGCATTCTAATTCTCACTCTAGAGTTCTAAAAGAGCAACCACTTCATGTAGCTGGTAAAAGATCATGTCTAAGGGCAGCCCTGCCCCTCTCACTTCTTGCTAACTCCCAGGTAAGCTTTCTCAATCCTAAGTAGTTTTATCTCAAATACCTCTGTGCAGCCCAGTGCACACTCAAGTCAACCAGTGTTTAGCCTGTGCAGAATAAGATTATTCAACAAAAATTAGTCATTCAGATATTCAAAGCTGAATACAAGCTCACACAGAGACCTGACCCAAAGAAATTTTTGACATATTTTTTTTATTATAGAATGAAACTTCTATGCAATGACTTAAAGAGATTATTACTTTTCAAAAATTACAACAGAAATTAATTGAGGTCAAAAAGACACATAGCAGTTCCCTCCTCCCTGAATGAAATTTCAACAAATAGATTTCTCAAGACATAAAAAAACCAAAAAGAAGTGTGTTCTATTTTTTTCCAGGCTTCAGAGTCTTCATAAAAATATACCTGTCAGGCCAGATGGAGTAATGGTACAGGGAAGTATTATAATAAAAATATTAGTGAAAGTATCTGTTTAATCTGCCATATATCCACTCCTATTGTAGCAGCTGTGGTTTTAAATGCTACTATTTACAGATTTCTCCCTAACAGCATTTATAATGATTGCACATCTGGCTTGGGTTTCTCACCAATAGCTCACTTAAAGACCATGTTGCAGCTCACTTACTGTGTATTGATTTGTGCTAATCACTTTCAATTTTTTTTTTTTTAATTTTTGGGGTTATTTTGGTTTTTTGTGGTTTTTTTTTTTGTTTTTTTTTTTTTTTTTTTTTTTTTTTTTTTTTTTTTTTTTTTTGTTTTGTTTTGTTTGTTTTTTTTTCAAGTGAAGAGTTATAGATTGCCTACAGGTTTGCTTTGTACTTCATTGATATCAGTTAACCAAATGGCAAATATCATTATAAAACTAATCACATTAGGCAGTGGACTTTAAGTAGCAGATCATAGGTCTTTGTTCTCAGAATCCCCTCCTGCAGTTTTACAAGCATGTTGTCATTTTGCAGGTTAGAAATGCTTGCTGTTCCTCTCTTAAGTATTGCTTTTAGAGTATCATTGACTAACCACTCTGTTTATTCATAGAGGTTGATGCCAAGTTTCCGTCTGATAGCTTGGAGCTATGGATCACTCAAAAAAATCTTATCTTGTTCCAAAAATAACACAGCTAATGTCTTGCATTTGCTGGTTAGTGTTTGCATATGGCATATATTGCCACATTTTGAGGAAATGGCTTGCAATAATAATAAGAAAATGTGCCTATTGTGAAATTTTATAGGATTTTTCATTGAAAACTTAATAATGCATCCATTAAGAAATTTTTCTTGCTGCAATTGTTAATTTGGGATTTAAAAATAAGTTTGCTCACTTATAAGGTAGGCAAGTTTCTGTTTTACTGTGCTAGTTTAGGGTAAGTCTTTTTATACTGATATGAGGAAAGCCTCTCTAACAAAATTGTACCAGCAGGAGCATATAAGAACATTTTAAATGGCTGTGGGCCGTTCGGCAATGGGAGCATTTTCAGCAGTCTCTGGTGGCTGAAGGACAATATAAATGGCTGAAGGAAGACTGATCTGTCACATCAGGGGCTGTTTAACAACATTCACACTTTGAACTTGACTAAGCAGAGTTTGGAGCTTCTGCTCCTTTGCTGGGTTGGAACTGTGTCAAGTCACCTTTCTGATATCTCTGGTCACATTTCTGCCTTCTCTCTGCTGCAGTTCCCCACAAGCCACCCACAGCTATATAAAGGCTCCAAATCTTGCCTATAAGGAAAAAAGAAAAAAAACAAAAAACAAAACAAAACAAAAAAACCAAAACAAAAAAAAAAAAAACCACACCCAAAAAACCCCCAAAAACCTAAGAAAAATAGGAACAAACTACTTGGTTCCCTAAAACCAGCAAACCAAAATAGTTTGCCTTTTGTGTACAGTTTCTGCTTTCTTCAGATAACGTTGTGAATTACAATGACAGGCGGTTTCACACAAGTTAGCTAGCGATAGAGCAATTTACAATCTGATATTTTTCACTCAGCATTTCTACTCTGAGCTAAGACAAATGGGGTTAGGTGCCAAAATGAAACAGCTGTAGTTTCTTCTCCAGTGCATGTTTTTTCCACTGTCACCTGCAAGCCTCCTCTTTTCCCAAGCCCTTCACTGCAGACTGACAGCAGTGAAGCATTTCAGTGCGTGTTCCCATAGCTGTGATCCCTGAAGTACGCTCGTTTCCCAACACTGTGTTTTCCAAGAGCTGATCTTTTCCCCTGTACTGGGCACTCGTGAGGACTCCCCTCGAGTTCTGGGCCCGGTTCTGGGCCCTCAGTTCAGGAAGGACACTGAGGGGCTGGAGCGTGTCCAGAGAAGGAGAGCGGAGCTGGGAAGGGTCCGCAGCACAAGCGCTGTGCGGGGCAGCTGAGGGAGCTGGGGGTGCTCAGCCTGGAGCAAAGGAGGCTCGGGGGTGACCTGATCGCTCTGTACAGCGCTGAAAGGAGGCTGAGCTGGGGGCCGGGCTCTTCTCACAGCGAACAGGTGACAGCACAAGAAGACATCGCCCCTAGCTGTGCCAGGGGAGGTTTAGGTTGGATATTAGGAGGAATTTCTTCACTGGAGGAGTGATTAAACACTGGAATAGTTTGCCCATGCCCAGGGGGGTGGTGGAGTCGTCAGCCCCAGACGTGCCTAAGGATAGACTGGATGTGGCACTCAGTGGCAGTCTGGTTCACATGGTGGCGTTCTGCGTGGTGGTGGACTCGATGATCCTACAGGACTTTCCCAGTCTAAATGTTTCCTTGACACTGTGTTTCTGTAATCTGAGGAAAATCTGCTGGCCGCAGCAAGAACAAACACATGCTTTCAAACCCGACCATCCTTCTCTGCCCTAAGGGCAGAATCGTACAAAGCCTTCTTGACACGGGGCCGCCCTGACCCACATGTGGTTTTCACACCAATTCCCTAATCAAGCCCAGATTAATCAGAAGTGACCCGGGCCCTGAGGCAGCCGGTGACATGAGGTGCCCGTGCCGATAGCAGTGCCCGGGCGAGCCCCAGCAGCGGGATGCGCCGGAGAGCAGCGATGCAGCCGGGGCGGGTCTCGAACCCGCGGCCCCGAGCCCCCAGCAGTCACTGCGTCACAGCGCCGCCTCCCGCCCCTCGTGCCCGGCGCTGCGGCGGCGTCAGCTGACCGCGGGTCACGTGACCCACCGGCGGGCGAGCGGGCGGCGGCGCCGGGGATGGAGCAGTGACGGTAACGGCGGGGCCCGGCCCGGCAGCGGACGGGGAGGGAAGGAGGGGAAGAAGGGAGGACGAGTGCCTGGGCTCCCCCGAGCGGCTACCGCAGCGCCCCGGCCTCCCCTGCAGGCGCACGGCCTGCCCCGGCGCCGGGCCGCGCAGGGCCTGGCACGAAGGGCAGCGCCTGCCGGGCCCGGCCGTACCGCGGCTCCCAGGGGCTCTGCCGGGCCGCGGGGCCGCCGCTCTGCCGCTGCGGGGGGTGTTTGCATCGGGGAGGGCGAAGGGAGAGCGCGGCCCGGGCAGCCCGAGCCGGCAGCTGCCGGGCTGTGGGAACTGACATGTAATCCCTGGGATCCGGGTCAGCGGCTCCGTGGGGAGCGAGGGCAGCGCCCCCCGCTCCCGGTGCCGGCCCCGGGGCGCCTCCGCACAGGCGTGGGGACTCCCCACGGCGCCATCTCCCTGCCTTCCTCGTTGTGGCCGCTTCTGTTTATGAAACGTGGAGGCCAGGCGGCAGAAGTGATTTCTGAAAGCGAGCTTGAAGAAGTGAGGACTTAAGTGCTAAATCGTATCAGTAAATTGAGGTTTCCTGTTGAGATAAATAGAAGTAATTGTTCCCTGCCCCTTGCTTTGTTTTTTTTGGAGAAGTGCAATGCCGTAGTTGAGATTCTGTTTTGACATCACTGTATGTTTTTCTGGGTACAGCGCTAAAAACACTTGTTCAAAAGTTTTATTTTAGATTGTAGTATACTGCATGAAAGATTTTTCTTTGGAAATCCATTTTCCTAATAACGTAGGGATGAAGCAGTGTACGGTACAAAGAAGTCCTGGTCATTGAGGTACATGGTGTGAACAAGCTACCCATTATTATTGCTTTTTCTAGCTTTTATTTTGAACACTTCCTGCTTTATCCTGTGGTTCTTTTCTTTAATTTGCTTGGTTTTCATTTTACAGTTGGTCTGTATGTATCTTTTGTTTGACCAGCATTTGTATCTGTTTTTCAAACCATTCTGCAGCACTTCTCCTTTCTTTACTTCTTGTTTGGTATTCTCCATTGTTCTGATTTCAAGCCCCTTCATGTAAAAGACTTAAAACTCTTCTACCAAGCTTTTTGTTCTGCTGTGTGTATTTGATAATACCTCAATTTTACTTGAAATGGGAGATAATTTTCCTTTCCATGACTATTAGAAATGGAACAGAGCTTCAGGAAAACCAACCACACAGACAAAAAATGGTGTGGGAGGAAGGAAAGTCCGGTGACTTAATGATTCCTGGGAACTACAACTGTTCCTCTTGTGCCACTTCTGGAAACTTTATAAATATTCTTTAGAGAGTATTGATGTTTGTGGAAAACATGAGAATGCAATGTTCCCTGTGTCTAACTGAGTAGGATTCTGGATTTCTGTGTTATTATTCTTCTGTCTTTTACTTGAGTGTTTGAAAGTTGCTGCTGCCACCACGTAGTTTGTTTATCCAACATGTATTCCACAGCTTTTTCTAGTCCTAGTCTAGTCAAATCCAGACAAAAGCAGTTTAAAGCTTCAACACTTTGAGAGGTGAAGTTTACTGTAAACTTGGCTGTGCCTTTTATAGGGCCAGAGTTCAGTGGAATGTAGGAAAACCTCTCCTGCACTAAGTCTGGCATGCATTAAGGAAGATGATGCATCCTAGTAGTCTGAACAAGAGGAAATTTTGTTTTGTTCCAAATCATTGATAATTAGTAGATGCTAAATAAAGAAGCCCTGTGGCACGGTGATAACCGATGTTGTGTGTCTGATGTCTTGTGAATATTCTGATTTCTCATTTACCTGTACCTGCCTTGGCATTGTCTGTGTTTGGGTTTGTGGCCCTGCTGTGTTATGCCTGGTGGTGCAGTGCCAGTGTCACAGTGTGTGTGCTCTCAAGGGCCTCAGGAACTGGGTGTCATCATCTCCTGCTGGAAACAAGGCCCCTAAAGTCCGAGGGGGATGGCTGCTATGCCAGGCTGTGCTTCATGATAGTAATTTAATCGCTGGTAAGCTTCAGCTTTAGGCTTCCTGAGTAGCTGAGCAAAAGAATCAGCAACCAGGCCTTTATCTTACCTGGAATTTCAACACCCTTGATAAGTTACTACGAATACACAGATGAAGGACCTATGCGTGTTGTTTTGGGCAAAGTTTGCTACTACAGAATAGTTTTTTTTTAATATTTGCTAATACATAATAGAACAAATAGAACATTTAATTTGTTCTCCCTCAAAAAAATTGAGAGCTGTAGTCTGTGCTCGTGAAATGTAGGTTAGTCTCTACTCATTCAAAGCTGCTACAGAAGACATTGCAGATATCAAAATTTGACATTTAGATTCTGTCAAGGTACACTTTGATTTCGTTCTTCGTTCCCTTATTAAAAACATCCAGTAACTCTCAACCAGCTCTTTCTGCTTGTTACTGAAAAAGGAACATATATACTCTTAACTTCCTGAGCTTGTCTGCAAAGTTAACCAACATAATTCATATTTAGTACCAACACTTTCTTGGCTAATGCCAGCATGTCTAATCTTATTGACGGTCTGAATTGATAATAGATATGAAGACTAGAAAGTGTTCTCGTTTTTGTTGAAATTTTTAGCTGCCAGGAGAAGCTTCTTTACTTGAAAGAATAAACTAGATCTTATTGCATTTAAATAATTTTAGGCATTTACTTAATTTAAAATATTGTCCTAATGTGAAAAGCAATTGGAAAAGGTATGGCAGAGTTGAAATTTGTTTGGTTTTTCTTGTTTTTTCTCTGATGTTTTCAGAAAACGTCTGTTGTACAGATGCTGGAAAATATATATAGCTGTGAAAATATAATTTAGGTCCTGTTTTATTTGATTTACTTTCAGTTAGATTGTTTGCTTGTTATCTTCCTGTGAAATTACAGTTGAAAGATGCTAATGTTGCAAACTCAGCCCACTTTAACATACAGGATGGGCAGTTTAAAAAGGTTTTCTAACTGTGTAAAGGTGATTTGGAAGATGGGTAAAAAAAGAATTTGAAACCACATAATACTCCTGGTAAAATCTCTTACAGTGACTGGAACTGCACTTTAGTAATATGGAATGAAGTGGTTTTTTTCAGGCAAAGCTTTGACTGCTGTATTAATGGCAGATATTTTTTCTTCTTTCCCTTGCTTCCCTTCTGCTAGCATCTTGCCTTTATCCTCAGAATCAACAAACATCAAGATAAAGGCACAAAAATGACAGAGTTTTGGCTGATTTCTGCTCCTGGGGAAAAAACCTGTCAACAGACATGGGAGAAGCTACATGCAGCAACTACAAAACATAACAATCTTTCTACTAATTCAAAGTTCAATATTCCGGACTTGAAGGTGTGTAAACCCCATGTCATGTCCTAACAAGTGTGTTTGTTTTAAATCATCTTTGTTTCTCTAGATTAAAACTTGCAGATGTTTTAGCAAGAGCAGCTGACTTCTCTTGATGTTTATGTGTGGATCTAAGAAATAATTCAGACAACAGTTTTCTTTTTTTTCTGAATTTCTAAGTTAGTTGTTCACTCTGTAAGTTTTCTCAAGATTCAGCAATATGTGTTCTTTCAGCAAATAAAGCAGTTTTTTTCCAAGGACGGTAGTCTTGATCTCATAGTGGTAGCAGTTACTTGGAGAAGAAAAATAGGAACTGATTATTGAAAGTTTCCTTTGACTGTTTTGTCAAATTATTTTAATTTTTTTTCCCTTCTGAATTTTCTGCTCCTTTTCTGTCTGAGATACAGTGAAAAGGCTCAAATTAAAATACAGGAATTGACCATACAGCTGCTCTGCCTTTTCTCAGTCCAGAAGTAACATTCTTCCGTTAGAGCAGTGGTTTATCTCTGGCTGAGAATTCCAGTGTGACCTGCCAATGTGTTGTGGAAAATGGAAAAAAAAAAAACCTATTTAAACTATTCAGTGAGAAGCAAATAGTAACAAAATCTGATTCTGATAGTAGTTAATCTTGGTTTAATATAGTCATCAGGATATGGAAAAGTTATGAGCCAGTGTATTCATTCAAAAAGATCTTTCCTGATGCCTTGTTTCTTGAACAAGAATTTGGAGCTCAGTTTAATGTAGTGAAAGCCCATCAAAGCTTACAGAATTGAGGAAAGAAATGCCATCAGTCTTTGTCTGCAGAGTGGACAGAGTGTCAAGTTCAGGTGGCAGAATACCTTTTTCCTCGCTCTGCTAAGGAATGAGCCCAGGGCACAAAGTGCTTCAGTGTGCCTTTTAAGATCTTCCAACTGCCCTAACTTGTATTCACATTTGGACTGAGTTAGAATAGGGACTAGAACAAATGTCTATCTCCTCCCAGGAGATCCTTGGACATGAATCAGGATGGCTTTCAAACTGTAGGGTGCCTCCAGCATTTAGAGGAATTATTGCTGAAAACTGTTGGGGCCCATCAAGGTTAGAAACAATTTGTTTTGCTTCTACTCTGCTTCCTAAAAGGGTCAGAAGCTGAATATACCTTATATACAGTGGGAAATAGTCTCGTTTCTATGGACTTGGTGAAACTGTTTAAGGAGTGAGATCCTTTAGTTTAAACTCATTGAAACAGTAGTTTAGTCTCTACTGAAAAGCAGTCTTATTGCTTAAGCATTTGCTTGTTCTGAGGCTTATAAGTGACTAGTTAAAATAAGCTTCCTTATTCTGCTGGTGGCCTGCAGGAGGGTGGGGCATGGAAAGTCATTTGGTAGTGATGTTGCTTAAGTAATTGTCCTCCTTTCTGCTTCAAGGCTAAACAGAAAAGGAATCATGTGAATTTGAGTGGTCAGATATATATAAAATAGATGCTAGGCTACAAATATGTTAAATATTAATAGTGTCTTGGCTAGACAGAAGATTCATTTATGCCCTGTAGTATTTCACCAAGAAATGTGTACTCTAGGTACACAAAATTAGGAAGAAAGTGTTTTCTGGAGGAGAAGGAAAGGAAGAGTGAAAGCTTGTAGACAAGCTAGATATTTTATTACCCAAGATGCAAAAAGTCCAGACTCTTGTTGGTCTGACTGCTGCAGTACTCTTGTATCATCAAATTTGTCAATGTCCAGGTTACCTCCAGTGGTGAGATTCCTGATCAGTGAAGTTTCAAATTTGATTTAAAGTAGTGAATTGAATGCTGAAGCAACTGCCTCGTGAAAAATACAGCAAATTCATAGTGTAGACATTGTTTTAATGTGTTTTGGATGGCTAGATTGCAGAACTGAAATTGAGCACCAAATTAGTGAGTTAGATCTGATCCTGTGGTGCTTTGAGAGGGGGTATCTAACAAATGAAACACAGTGTGACTTTGGTAAATCAAGATGTCTGAAATCTTAGAGGCCAGCATTTTATGTAGTTCTGCAGAGATACTTGCTGGGAGGTGTAACTTTTACTAGCTGGTTAGCTGGTATTATCTTTCTGTGTTTATATACATCTGCTAATGTATTTTGATCTTTGCTTCTAGGTTGGCACACTGGATGTTTTGGTTGGTTTGTCAGATGAGCTGGCTAAACTGGATGCGTTTGTGGAGAGGTAAAAGTTTATTTTTGCTAGGATGCAAAGTATTACAATAATGATGTGATGGTTTGCTGAGTCCTAATAATACACAGGTTATTTTCAGCATTTTTTGTACCACAGTGATCCTCGGCAGGCAGTGAGCAAGCTAAGATTTAAGAAAGCTAAGATGCTGGTTTTCACAGTATCTGTTCTTGAAAAAAGAAAAATAATCTGAACTTCTTATAGAATAGTTGAACATTATGCATTGATGGATGATGGTTCTCCCTACGGTAGTGCTGTGTGGTGCTGGGTCCTGAAGAATTGTTAAGAGCGGAGTCTGACAGGTGCAGGAAGTGGTGATGAAATGAAGTAAAAGCTTGTTCTTTTAGAAGGAATACTGTTTACACACTTTGAGAAAGTAACGTAATTTCCTAATCCATAGAAATGCTTAAACAGTATTAATATTAAAATACAAAACCTATTCATTTTGAAGAAACTAATGGCCTTTTGAAAGTGATTTTGAGCAAAAGTAGCAAAATTTCACATAACTGGAACTCGTGGAGCCATCTTCTCCATCTTTGCCGTCTCTTTCAAGGAAAGAAATCTTAAGTAGATGTTTTTAAATAAAAAAGGAAACTATTTGGCCTGGCACATTTGAATAATATTATGCATGGCTTTTCAGTTAGGGAGGCAGGTCTTGAGTGTCAGATTGCATTATCAGGGTTGCCTTGTGTTTAGTTTGGATTACTGTTGACTTCTAACTCTCAATCTATTTCTGGAAGGGGGTTAGAATTTTGGAAGTACAACAGATTAAAAAAAATTACAGTATAGTGACATTACACTTGAAGTCAACACCAGTGTGAGGCAGCTAGCCTCACCTTGTTGAGAACTGGAGTAGCAACAGTAGAGATTTTAAATGAAGTTGTGGAATACTTCTGAGAGCTTGGTCTTCTTCAGATACATGAGCCCAGCTTGTGCTCTCAGAAAGTTTGGATGTAGAGCAGTCATCATCCTTGCTTGATCCAGTCACTTTTGATCCAATCTTAGGGAATTTAAAATCAGTTTTATGAATGGCATTTCTCAAACAGATTTGGGGTTTTGTTGGGGTTTTTTGTTTATTTGTTTGTTTGTTTGTTTATATATATTTATCTTTTGTTTTTCAGTGTTGTAAAGAAGGTGGCTCAATATATGGCTGATGTTCTAGAAGACAGTAAAGATAAAGTTCAGGAGAATCTTCTGGCTAATGGAGGTAAAGTGTTAACCTTGCTATCCTAAGAGATATCCTTGATATCCTAAAGTACCCTAAAACTGTAGAAGGGAAGGCAATGATCCTGAAACTTACTGAGGTGCAAGGAAGTGAAGGGGGCTGCAGCTGGGTCAGGGCAACCCTCGGTGTCACTACAGATGGGGAATGAACGGATTGAGAGCAGCCCTGCCGAGGAGGACTTGGGGGTGCCAGTGTGCATTTTATTTCAGTAAAGAGCTGTACTTTTCTCTGAACCAGTATTTTATTTTCAAAGCCATTTAATAGTATTATCACAGCTTGTATTGATGCAAGATAGGCTAGTAATAGTGGATAAGGGCTTGGAGTAGTGTCTTTTGTAGATAGCTGTACAAACCTGACACTTCAGATGAGCCACATGGTCATTGACGCCTTTTTTGCCATCATAAACTTCCCTTCTCCCACTCATTTTTCAAACAGAGCAAAAAGTAGTTGCTCTTGTCTGTAGTTCTCCAACCATCCTTGACTTGGTAGTAAATGTCATTTACACTCTACAGAGTGGAGAAACCAATATCTGAAGGCAGAGGTCAAGGATAATTTACAACTTGTTTATTTTCTAATTTCTTAAGCAGCAGGGTCCACACATGGGAAGGTCCAGTCTGTTGCAGTTCTCTTCTGTTACAGCAGCTCTACATATAATATAATACAGTAGTCTTTTTATTGTCAATCTTAACAAAGTTCTTTAAAATTTTAGTTGACTTGGTCACCTATATAACAAGGTTCCAATGGGATATGGCCAAATACCCAATCAAGCAATCCTTGAAGAATATTTCAGAAATTATTGCAAAGGTAAGATAACTTGTTTTATAAAACTTCCCTATTTGAACATGAGATATTTATGCACAAAACTTGCTCTCAAAGCAATTTGTCCTTTTTAGTCAGGTAACAATAGCAGTGAACTTTGTAGCAGATAATAACCACAGAAATACATTAGGATGTGGCTAGGATTTGGAGAGTGCTCCCTGAAAGGCCATCATGCTGTCTTTGCTGATTTTTGTTTCCTATGATCACTGAGCTAACAAGTAAGTAGCCAGGAAATGATGTTTACATTTCAGTTTTGCTGTACTAGCATATTTTTTGTCTGATGTTCTCAAATCTGTGGGCTGTTAGCAGTGAACCAGGGAACTTATTTACATTCTCAAAGCCATGGCCCTCAGTTGTGAGGGGAGCAATAAACCTTCATTGTTACATGTAAAGAAAGCTCATTTGAGAGTTTTCCTCATCTTTACTTTGGCGAAGTGTTTCATATACAGAGGGTTTAGTTTGCATTGTACTTGCTTGTGAGCCTGTACAGGGACCTCAGCAGTGACTGGCTGATTTAGACAGTGAGAATGTTCTCTGTAGGCAATCCTTGCTTTAAGATCTCCCCAGCCTTTTCAGGTTGTTTTTTTGCCCCCTTCCCTGTTTCCTGGAATCTGCACATTGGCTCTTGGAACTGCCTGTATTACTAACTGGAAATACATAACTTGGAAAAAAGAAGCTGTTCTGGGTACCTATAGAGGCAGTCTTTGGTGATGGATCTTTAGGGACTATAATGAAGTTGGGATAGGGGTAAGTGCTGTCAGACTTGTGCTTTGCCATAACTGCAGATTCCTGAAATTATTACATTAATTTTTTTGCAGAGGTGACAAAATCTTAATATATGCTACAAAGTTGTCTGAGAATGCAATTAGTACTTTCATTTTTGATATTTTCTTTGGGACTACCACTGTATCTTGAATTTATTTCACAAATTACATTTAGTAAGTATTCCTGGAAAACATCTGCAGTGTGGCCTTTTGTTGAAGGATGATTGGCTGTCTTACAGATCTCAAGATTTGCACATTAAAAATATCTCACAGATATAAAATAAGAATCTTAATATATTACACTAGTACAAAATATTTGCTTCTTCAGAGGAAGGTACCAAGATGAAGCAC
>VZTT01066869.1:11485-28549 GCA_013400855.1 Buphagus erythrorhynchus
TAACTATCAGACAAACTCAGTATTCATGGACACCCGTGAAACAGTGTGGAGGGATCCAGGGAGAAAGCCTTTAAGAAGGGTGTGCCTTCCCCAGGGCTGTTTTTGTCACAGGAGAAGCAGCACTGTGCAAACAAGAGCACCCAAGATAAAAGCCCTCTGCACCAGACAATCCTCCAGCAAGAGCCATGGCATGTGGGGCTCTTCCCTTTCCATTCACAAAGGTAACCCTGCAGAACACAAACTACAGGCAATACATGACTCTAATGGACAAGTACAACAGATTACACCAAGCTGGAAGCCATGTTACTGTGGGCAGATCCTTCGTGGTCTTTTAATTACATCTACCCATAGATAATCACTGTTTTAGCAGCAAGTGAAGCATCAGATCTCTCCATGCCTAGGAATATATTTTCCAGAAAATTTTTTAGGGGAACACAGAAAATTATACTTTCTCTAGAGGTTGCCAATACCTGGCAGAACCAACTGCTGGAAGAATGGTAATGGGATTTCAGTCTCTTCCTGTTCAGCTGACCTCTGGGAACTCTCTCTGAAGATCCTGTACACAGTGAGAGATGGGCATTCCTGCCATCACACCATGCAGGCAAGGCAGGGTACACCACACACGGCATTACATCCCCAGCTCCATCTCAGAAGACAGCTGCAGGAATGCAGCAGGAAAGAAGCATAGCAGGAGGCTCGTGAAATAAGGTACATCACCACAGAGGTGAGGTCTGGGGTCCCAATTTAGGGAGGACAGGTAACACTGCATGAAATATAGTCAAAGAAGATGGGGATATGAGGCCAAGGTGCCAAGCTTTGGGTTCAGACATACGAAGAACAACTTAAGAGATAAGCATCAGCGTGGATATGGTTTTCTGGAGATGACAGAGCACAGAACACAAAGATCATAGTGTTCAGGTCTTATTTTTGGAGATCAAGATGGTGCATTGTAATCCCTGGTATCAGAAGGCAGAGACATCACAATCACATTTGGAAATGTGGCTGCCCTGTCTACTGATGTTAATGATATTACCTGTCCTTAGCCTCACTGTCAATGCAGTGAAATGCTCCTGACATCCAAGCAACTTCAACTGTGAACTCCTGAACCCTATAGTTTCATTTGCATAGCCTGCTGCTTCACAAAGTCATTAAAATTTAAGTCTGCCATCAAATATATGAGGGCTTGCAACAGCAGAAGCAATCTGCACAAGAACTTGGGAATTTTGCAAGAATCCTCATTGAATGTCTGAGCCCTAAAAACTGTGCAAGTAATGGATGCTTGAAATAACCACTGCCACATAGAGTATAAAACACATAAGGATGGGATTATTACAACACTGCAGGATCAAAGAGCAGCAGAAACAGCTGACTGGAAAGATGCTCTGATTCAAACATAAATAACTTCAATAATAGCATACTGAAAATTACTGTCAAAGCAAATTGTGTTTTGTATAAATGTTCTTTATTTTAAAGGCCTGGCATGGTGTGAAAGTCAATCTTTAAAATTGTCAGTCTGCTGCTGGCACTAATTGGAGCCCTCGTTGGCAGTCTCTGTAAGGGGTCAAGGAGTGAATGTGTCTGCAGGCTGAATTACGCTCGCTTCCTCCGACAGAAGTGGTCCCTTCAGATCAGGGCCGTGGCACACTGGTGGGCTTTCATACAGCAGATGCCATTCAGATACCTCTGCAATAATGGCTTTGAGAATAAAAAAGTCTCCTCTTCTTTAACGCTGTTCATCTGTCAAACTTTCACATGTACCAAATTCACACCATTTCCTTCTGTATTAGCACTTTGGCAAGGTGAGCCCCTATAAAGTTGTTGTTCTTGAATTTCAGTGCTGTATGATGACTATATTTACCTCTTGTCAAAATAAACCCTCCTCTCATAAATACTCAAAGTTTTCCAGTTGCTCATATTTTCAAGTTTAAGGCTGTTAAAACTTTGTAACTGAGTTACCAAAATGTTGGTCAAAAAGTAAATATCTGTGTATGCAGTAAATACTTGTGTATGCTATAGAAGAGTGCTTTGGCAAGGCTGCTTGAATATTAACTGCAGCTTTACACTGCTGTCTAACTCCTAAGCAATGTTACCTGCTCCTTACTACACTGGCCTTCAATTAATTCTTGAGTGCACCTCTAAGCACTGGCAATATGCAGAAAACTTGACATGGACTGAGGTGCTTTCCTTAGACAACTATTTTCCTTCTTACACAGATTTATGATGGTCTCCCTCAGCCCCTGAGAGAATTTGGGGTTGAACTTCAAGTTGGAACCAAGAACATACTAGGAGTTACAACACAGGACTTCTCTGATCCAACAGAAGCAGTATTTGCTCATTTTGGTCAGTGTATCAAAAAACAGCCAAGAGCCAGAGGAGCATGAGTGTGTATCCGATGGACAGAGACTGTCTCCAAGTCCAGCTGTTGGCATACCACTGCCAAAACCATCACCATGTCAATTAATTCATGCTGCATGAAGATGCCATACAGCCAAGGAGAAAAATGTAGTGCTTATTCCCCTATTAATTAATTGTTCAGCTGTCCTCTTCTAATTAGACTTTCTACACATTAGTTTTAAAGGATCACAGGCAGACAAAATGAGATAATATTGGTCTCTCAGGTCACTCATCCAGGCCAACGTTCCAGTGCTAGTTTTTCCATCATTAACTGCCAAAGTCTCAAAAGCTCTGAGGAAACGTTAATTTTCAAAGTGTAATGAAGAAAATGAATATGAGGCAGCCCCAAGATGTCTATTGATGATATATCTTGAGAAATAGTTCTATGGAGTTTTAATACAATATTAGCAAAGTAAAATATTTACAGAAGAGGTTGGTCTCACCATGGAAAGGTCAGTTGTATTCTGAAAATTTCTCATCTTTGTTTGTCAGACTCTGCTGTTTCCATCAGACTGCAATTACTTTTAAATGGCATTCCTGTGAGCATTTTGTGCAAGGCTTTTCAGACAGTTTCTAAGTGAGCTAAGTGCAATTCTGTTCTCCCATTCAGCAGCTGTCCACACAGGGATCCAGCAGACACACACCACCTGCCCACTGCTCACAATGCTCAGGGACGTTAAACCCATGCAATCAATTTGGGCTCACTCATCCTTTGCACTGGCATTCTTATTGAGGATGTCCAGGAACTTGGGCTGCAACAAAACACCAAAGTTGCAGAACAAAATGCACAACATGGTAAATTCTAACCATTCCAAAAAATCCAACCCAAAGCTGATGACAGACTATGCTTTGAAACAGTGGCATGAATAATTTCTCTGAGGCAGCCACCAGAGAGCCAGCAGTGGTTATGAAATACATTCCAATTACTTCGTCATTTCTTATGTTCAGTCTTCAAAAATGAAGCCATCATGATTTTGCCATAGTAGCATACATGTTCAAAGAAAGTTTAATTTTAAAAATGCTAAATGTAACAACAACATCCTTCTGTTTTCTAAAATAACTCCTAATTTTTTTGTAAAAATATATGGATGGTCAAACTGAGTCCAGAGTTCACTTACTTGGGAGAGAGAAAGAAAAGAAATACATCTCAAGTGCATCTCTGTACAGGTCTCTTATGTTCCTCTACATTATCTGAATTAGAATAAAATAAACTTTCTTATGCTCTCCTGAATTTCCAGCACTTGTTTAGACACCTTGACACAGTCACATAGTCTCTTGAATTTTTATTTCAATGGTGGAAACAGATAAAATAATGAAGGTTAAAGCTGAAGGGTATTATGAGACAACTTTTTGAACCCTTGAAATTTGTGTTATTCCAATCACTTATCTCAGTGTAACACAGAGATTAACAATATGATCTAGAAACTGAAAAGGATGTTTCAGGGAGTAAATGTAATTCTAACATTCACATCAAAAAGGCTTGTTGGTTTCCTCTTCTTTCTTTCAAAGAGATGTTATGTAAATTTTCATATAGAAAGTAAATTCTGTCTTCTGATGGCTTATTTTTAATGTCTGTTTTTGCTGGCATTATGTTAGAAGGCAACAATCATCATTTTACTCAATAATTTTTTACTCTAGTCTGGATGCAGCAGATATCTCATGCCCCATGAGAAGGGAAAGTTTTGTGTCAATTTGTGCTGGACTACTTCTCTTCATTTTAAGTGGTAGAGCAGCTTAAACTTAGCCCAGAAGTCAACAAAAACTCCATGGAACAGCTGATGGCTATTTTTGCAGAAATGTTACTCTGTGCCCAGGTTAAAAACTACACTGATGATTGAACAAGCAATGTGCAGCTCTTCTGTCACAAAATATCAATCCAAAGCTGGACTAGAGAGTGACTGCTTATGGATTTGAAGGGAAGTTCCCTTGCTGGGATGGTCACAGCATCTGCTGGAGCAGGAAAAACAACACTGCTGTCATCCACAATGAACACTGCCTCTAGTAGAGCTCTTGTTTGCCTGCCTGGTCTTGACAAAACTTAGGCAATTGATATACTGATACCAATATAATGCAAATATTGCTTCATTAGCACTTATATTCTCCCAACAGTTTCTCCCCACTCTGATTTTTTACATAAATGGACATACTTTGGACAGAGAAGATCTACCATACATGCTAATGCAGGATTTTGCATAGTTTTGTATAGTATATTCTAGATACTATGGCAATTAAGAGATCAATAAAAACAATTATTCAATAAAATGCATTATCTAATACCAAACACCGTGACTAAATAATTACATTAATGAATTAAAATAAACAGTAGTATGACTTGTTCATTTCTGAGAAACGAGGAAATCACATACTCTAAAATTATACTTAAAATTGGAAATAAGAAACTAAAAGAAAATATAGTTGAAGATGTCAGAAACTGTAGAGGAGCAATGCTTGTATCTGTACAATTGCAAAAGAGATTTATGGGAGTTACATGTTAGAGAGGACGAAAGATCACTAAAGATGAGAAAATCTTACAGATATTTTTACTATGTGACAAATTAACTATAATCTTTTATGATCAGAGTTTCGTTTTCATTTGTACTGAAGCATTAGAAACCATTACAGCTGCTATTCATAATCTGTACGGCACTGGCATTTTCATTTTCACATTTGGGCGTTGTGTATGTAGTAATGAAAGGTCAGGCATTCACACACATCCTTCATTCCTACAGCTATTAAATTTTTTTCTTTCCCTTAATGCTTTTCAAAAAGCAGAACATGAGATAATTTTTTCTGATTAAATGTTAAATGCTTTAGGATCATCTTGTTTTAGAGAGTTATCTACGTTTTTATTAATAATGCATAGCATTCACTTAGGGCTATTTTGTGTCAGAAGTCCTTCACAGCATTATGTTATCTCAAAGTAATTCAGTCAATAAAGAAAAAGAAATTAAGAAGAGGAAGATGCAACTGGAAATGAGATAAAGCTCTTGAATTCTGAAGAATACTGTATTTTCAAGCACTATAATATATACTGTTCTCAGTTCAATATTATTGGCTTTATCATTGTTTCTTTAAAAAACCCACATTCATTCAAAGAGTGATTGTATTTTTCTTTCAGATGTCTGAACACTATTACTTATGCTTTTCAGTCTTATCGGCTTTTTTGGGACCAAACTATCTGATCCATTCTAAGAGCATCTCAGTCCTTTGTTACGGAGCACAATGCTAGAATAATGTTTTAAATAATTACAGATTCCTGGAAATGGTTTTAAGAAGTAAATGTTTGAACAAAACAAGATTCATTGAGTTCCTCATTAAGAAAAGTTTCAGCAGTGTCTTGAGCATTATGGGTTTTATTATTAGTATTACTGTAATTATCATTATATCTGCAAGGTTAGACAATTGATGGATACTGAGCTGCAGAGACTAATGCAGAATGATTTTTGCTTACTGCATCTGGAATAGAAAATTGATTGGTCAGATGCCAAAGACATATCCATGTGCCACTGGAACAGTGTAAGTCATAGCAAACGTGATTTCATAATGATTTAGATGAGCAGCCAAAGGGGCTGCTCTTCTCAGGCTACCATGCACACAGCATAGTAATTCAGACAGCAGTCCCAAAGTGCAAACTCTGGTTATATTTATATCCTCACGTATTATTTAATTTATTTAAGAAGTAGACTGACAGGAGAAGAAATTGAGACAGAACTCCTGCTAGATAATTAGCCACCTGTTCCTGTTAAATTGCATTTGCTATTAAAAAGTCCTGCTGTGAATATATACCATATATCTAGAATGTTTCAAATTCAAAGGTTCATCCCCTTTTTAAAAAATTTATTTAAAGGAAAAATTTATTTAGTGTGTTAAAATTAATAAAATGTGACTTTAAAAAAACTATTATCTTTAAAGCTCTGTCCAGTCTTTCAAAATCATATTATTAATTGTCATTTAATAAATCTTAATATTTATGCTGGTTAACCTAAAAATGCATTTGTGCTGCTATACCCCTTATTTTTTTTTTCTTTTTCTGTATCATTAGAACAATACAAAAATTCTTTTACATTGTTTGTGGGACAAAGAACCACTAGTACAAGTCTCTCTGAAAAGTTACAAAGCAAATGTATGCTGCTCATAAACGTGGTCCCTAAGATAAAACTTAAATTATATTTAAGCAGAAATTCTTCCCTGATAAATGCAAATATATTGTAAATTATAAGGGGGGAACGAATGTTTGAAAAGGGGAGAAGAAAATTGCCCTGCAGACTCAAACCAAGCATAAAATGCTGAATGGTTGCATTCTTCTATCCACACAGAAAGGAAGACATAATTGCAGAGCAGTGGGACACAGATGAGAGCTCTAGTCTAGATGGGAACACCAGCAGTAAAAATACGCTGCCAGTCTCTCCAGGATCAGCTCTGGAGCCGCCCACCCGAGCCGAGCCGAGCCCATGTTTCGGTCCCCGCACAAGCACGTTAAAGTTCGCCTGGGGACACGACTGACAGCGGCGCCGTGTCCCGGCCCGCCCCAGCCCACCGCCCCGGCAGCAGCACGAAAAAGGAAAAGGTGAAAATGAACCCGCTTATCCCTGTCCTCTCCCCTCAGCAGGAGCTGCGGGTAACAGTCAGGACTGAAGGGAAGGACAGGAAAACAGCTCTGCTCTTCAGGAAAGCAGTAAAGGGGGAGGAGGGAAGCTGTTCACGGGGGAGGTGAATAAATAACTCGCCACAGAGCTGCGGCCAGAAGGGGGTAGGAGGGAAGATGAGTACTGGTGTAGGAGAAAAAGAAGGAGGGACTGACTCGATGGGACTTGCTAAATTGATTTCATAGGTATTTCGTACATAAATTATTTGGTGTACTTGTATTTGCTCAGCNCGTGTGCTGGAGACAGCGTGTCCTGGGACAAAGCCTGCTCTGGGGACAGAGCCTGTCCTGGAGACAGCTTGTCCTGGGACAGAGCCTGCTCTGGGGACAGAGCTTATCCTGGGACAGAGCTTGTCCTGGGACAAAGCCTGCTCTGGAGACAGAGCTTGTCCTGAGACAGAGCCTGCTCTGGGGACAGAGCCTGTCCTGGGACAAAGCCTGCTCTGGGGACAGAGCCTGCTCTGGGGACAGAGCCTGCTCTGGGGATAGAGCCTGTCCTGGGACAGAGACTGTCCGAGGACCGAGCCTGTTCTGGGATAGAGCCTGTTCTGGGACAGAGCCTGTCCTGGGCANTAGAGGCTGCTCTGGGGATTGAGCCTGTCCCGGGACAGAGCCTGTCCTGGGCATAGAGCTTGTCTTGGCACAGCACCTGCCATGGCCTCCATGGTTTCTGCTCCCCACATTGCTGCCCTGCCGAACCAAGCAATGATTCGACTCAAAACAGTGAAGTGAGTCGTCTTATCAAACCCTCTTTAGCACAAGCCATGGTAGCAAGGGGGCAAGGGCACATCAGTGCTGCTGCCTCTGGCTCTGAACCAGCCTGTCACTGGCCCTGTCCGTGGGCACAGGGCACAGACTGGCACTGCCACTGTGCCCGCAGGTCACTGGGATGGAGCATGCCAACACTCACTGTGAGATGCAGATGAGCCCAGGTGAGAGATGCAACCGAGCAGCTCTGTTGGTCCAGCCAGCATGAGCAGCCACCCCCTGCACCCATCCAAACAGCAGACTGCCCTTGGGCTGTCTCTGGGCATGAGGTATCATAGCTCAAAGCACTTCTCTAGATGCTCTCTGAAATCAGAGGGACAGCTGCTAATAGTTTCTCCCATTCTCAGCATGGCTATAGGCAACTAGTTGGGCTAAAGGCCTGATTTTAAACGGTTGCAGCTCATTAGAGGTGAATTTTCAATCAGGTGTGAGAGTTTTATTGTTCAGAAATTACCCTGGACTGTCAAACACACAAAGAGAACAACAGGCTCTGTGGGCTGCACGCAGGGTTTTAGGCACCCTGACTCAGCTACCTAGGCTTTGGATATTGCAGGGCTTGCTCTTGCAGTCTGAGCCAACGCATGGTATGCTGCACAAAAATGTATCCTGTATTAGCCTTGTAAACAACTTCACCAGGTTTGAGGTATGCAATATGAAAGTGTCCTTCCTACAGAATGACTCCTATAAGGAACAGCCTTTGGAGTCTACAGACTTCTTCTCTCCTCTTGGACAGCTTGTACTTCTGTTTAATCCATAATATGTTGAGGACTTTCATTTACAGCTAGGTCATGAACTTTAGGCATCACAAATATCCCTCACTTCAGCTGCAATCATGAGATAAGGACAAAAAAAGCACTTCAAAAATCTGCTTCACTTGTACACACTGACAACAATCTATCTGGGCAAGAATAAATTCCTTGTTCCAAGAATGTGCATAAAAATTCAGTTCTCAGAGGAGACATAGCAGCGGATTTAGCATGCAAGGATATATGTTCTTTAAGGGCTATGTGAAAAACCTCAAGATTAAAAATGGTCTTGTCAAAATTGAATCTGACAGAAATCACTGTAACTGTATCTCTATGTTCCAATGGACATAATATTCTTCATTATGTAGTCAAAAAGTAATTTTTTGAGTCTAATTAGACTGCAAATGAGATTTTAAAAGAGCAAATTAAATCATTATTTTAAAATTACATTTATTGCTAATGCAAAGTGCCAGATTATGAGTATTGGCTGGTGAATTCTTTACATCTACAAATCAGTATTTTTTGCATACATGTAAGTGAGGAGAACAGTTGAGTCCATCCTCAGTTATAATTTTGGCCTTTACATCAGCAAAAAGAGGATGAGAGCAAGAGCAAGATCTAAACAGAGAGGTCTCAGGACACTGATGATGTGTTATCACCTGCAGCCCTAATTAGACACCAAACTGCCCACATGCATGTCACTAATTCCTTATGTCACACATGGCAAGAGAAGAATAAAAATAATGAAAAATCGTTCAAATTTACTAATCTGTGATTCTACGGAAAATAATCCAACTACTAAAGATCTTCTAAATCTTGCAAATCCTTTTTAAAATTTTTTGTTTGGTTGTTTTTTTTTTAATTTTCACTACACTTTTCATTCCCTAATTCTGGCCTATCCTAACTAAAAGATAACCTCGGGGCAAAAGCTCTTAATCTAAAGGATCAACAGCCAGAAAAGTATATAAAGGAAAGGGGCAAGGGAGAGAAGCATCTTTATAGAATCAGACTCTCAAAGCTAATCATTAAAACAAAATGTGGAGGAGGGAGATCAGAGAGGTTTGAGAGGATTTATTTTGTTTATTGTCCTCCCTCTACCCTCTCCCCAGCTGCAGCTTCCCAGGACTTGTTCCAAGTTCATAACTTCCCCATGGCTCCTCTAAAGATCTGAACTCAAAAGGGAAAGTTTCAGGAAGGTTACCTGTGAAGAGGATCTTTGCTCTTCAAAAATCTGTAAATTCACCATTTGAATTACATACTATTTGGATTTTTAAAGGCAAGTATAAACAATCCACCCTCCTAGTTCTTTTATTCATCCATTCATTGAGAACAAATATTAAACTTTTGCTTTGCTGTTCTGCATGCTGCTGCTGCCAATATCATTAACCTATTCAGTGAGCCTGACACACCTCAGCCTTCTGGAACACGTGGTGGTGACTTTGTACTTCCCTCCTAGTGCTGCTGCTGCCACCTTGTACATTGAAGCAGTGTCTTCCATGAGCAGAGGCCTAAAGACCTCTTTCTGTTCTGTCCATGGGCAAAAAATTCCAGGTGTCCCAAAGGCTCTGTGTATGGCAACAACTTGCACAACAAAGTCATTGGTTCCTCAAAGCCATCCACTGGAGATGCTTATGGATTCATACAGGTGTGTGACACTGACCTTAGACCTGCCATTCCTTTTATCTCACTCCCAAAGCCTGGCGCTTGGAGACGCAGTGAAAGCAATGTCAAATTATCACATTATCATAGTGATAATGCAGATAAAGGTAGTTATTAAGATCCATCAGATAAATGGTCAAACTGCATGTAACACTTGTGAGAAAGAGGATGAAGACAAAAGTGGAGGGATGTGGCAAAGGCACAATCATCCTTTTTTTCCCCTCTAACCTCTTTTCATAGTAAAACAGCCTCAGGGAAAAGAAGATGCACTGATTTATATCAGAAACTTTATCTCAGTGCCGTCAAACTCATGCATTAAATAATGGTGTATCAAAGCCTACTCTGACTTCAAAGCCATGATGCCAGCTATGATATCTTCTATCTTCTGTTCTTGCATTCTTGGTTTTTCTAAGCTCATGATTTTATGCTTTCTGCAGTCAAGAGGACCGTGCTCTTCCACTGAAACAACACTGGCACTTTGGTCCACTCACCTGAATACCATAACTCTTAACAAAGTACCTAACAGTTTAATTTGGACTCATGAAAGAAACAGAGAAAGGACTTCAAAATGCCTGCTTTTTTTTCAGTTCCTACATAAAAAATCCACTCTTTTTTTTTTCTTTTGTAGCTAGCAAGTGATGTTGAAGGGTGTTATTGCAAACTATGTTAGCTCTCTGCTGCAGACCATGAGCCTCTACATTCAGCCCTAGAGATGCTGATGTGAAATTGCTTCAAATATGAAGTGATCCAGTGACAAAATGGTAGGAAAGTCAGTACACAGACTATTGCGCTGAAGCACAGAACAAACACAAGCATTTTAAACCTCTATATGTTTTTATTTACAGGCTGGGGGATGAACAGATCAAGGGCAGCCCTGCCAAGAAGGACTTGGGAGGCTGTGGATGAGAGGCTGGACATGACCTGGCAATGTGGACTTGTAGCCCAGAATGCCAAATGTGTCCTGGACTGCATCAAAAGCAGAATGGCCAGCAGGGTGAGGGGGGGGAATCTGCCCCTCTGTTCTCATGGACAGCTGCATCCAGCTCTGGGATCCCAAGCACAGAAGGGACATGGACCTGTTAAAGCAAGTCCAGAACGGGCCACCAAGATGATTGGAAGGATGGAGCACCTCTCCTGTGGGGAAAGGCAGAGACAATTGGGATTGTTCAGCCAGGAGAAGAGAAGGCTTTGGGGTGACCTAATTACAGCCTTCCAAGACCTGGAGGGAGCCTGCAAAAAAGATGGAGAGAGGCATGTAGTGACAGGACAAGGGGCAGTCGTTTGGAACTGAAAGAGAGTAGGTTTAGATGAGATATTAGGAAGAAATTCTTTACTCTGAGAGTGGCGAGGCACTGGAACAGGTTGCACAGGAAAGCTACACATGTCCCATCCCTGGAAGTGCCAGGTTGTATGGAACTCTGAGCAACCTTGTCTAGTGAAAGATGTGCCTGTCCATGGCAGGGATGTTGGAACTTTGAGGCCCCTTCCAACCCAGGCCATTCTGTGATCCTGTGATTTATTTACAACTGTCATTTGTTGTCATTTCTACTGTCATAAAACCTCATGCTCTAAAAACTCTTCCAGTGTTTCTCTCCTCTGTGGTTTTGTTTTGCAACATAGAGCATTACCTTAAGAATGGGTCTGGTCTACTTGAAATATCTAATTTTCACACTGTGTTTTCTGGAAAAAACAAACAGTTCCTTACTAGGCACAGAGTTTCAGAGAAGGGAGGGTCATGGGAAAGTGAAAGGGGAGAATTAGGAGGAGTGATGGGAAAGGGACCTGCAGAGGCTGGCATGGGTTATCACTGGAAAGCCACCCCTTGAATTACCCTAGATGAAGTAGGGAAATATTTTATTAAAGCATGTTATTCCACCATTTGTCAGTTGTATCTTAAAATTAGGAGGCTGCAAATAGAACCACTACAAGCAATTCCTGGGGTAATCATTAAACAGTCTGATTCAAACCCCACTAAGACTACCATCATCTTCAGCAGGCTTTGGATCAGAGTCATGTTGCTGGAGGATGAACAATGCTCCATAGTTGCATCTCAGGAAAATTACGCACAAAAGCATGACAGGCAGAAAAGCAACACCTTTCCTGCCACTTTTAAAAAACCTTTGCCAAATTTTCCCTTAACAAAGCCTTAAGCAAGTAGGGGTTTCTTACCAAAAAGCAAAATACAAGTATTTCTAGAAGCAGGTAGTATGTATTTTAGCATGTATATTTATGGACACATCATTTATAGGTTCAACATACAAAATATTCATCATGTTTAGAGCTGTCCCTAAACAAAAAGCCCAGGCATTATTCTCTGTGCCTGCAAAAACAAATCCACCATGTATCTTTGGTAAACAAAAAATAGTTAATTTACAAAGCTGTAGAATTGCTTTATTTTCACTTGACTGTTTTAATAGATCTGGCACTGGCAAGATAGGGTGAAACAACACTATCACTATCTCTTTATGATGCTTAATAATTGTAAAATGCTGTTTTATCGCTCCATTTACAATAATAAGAATATTGCTAAACAATTATCTTAACAAATGTATTTTTGATGGAAGAGCCACTGATGTTTGTCTTTATAAATTAAGCTAGTCATAAAAGTCCATGTTTATAATGGTATTACTTTCTTTGAAATAAAAAAATAGTCCATTGGTGGTGCACTATGAGCACCTACTGGGAAATTCATGGTATCCTGACTCATGTATTAGATATCTAAATGAACAGCGTTGATAGGAGTGTTTTTTTTTCTCCTCATTGTTAATGACATACATACAAAAAGTACTATAATTATTCTAAAGCAGCAGATGAAAGAAAAACTCTCATGAAGATGTTGGTAATTTGTCATGAGGAGAGTAGTGTGAAGACAGCAGACAATTTAAAATCCAAATATTCTTTTCTTGAAACAATTTAACTTTTCAAAAGCATCTATCAAATACTTATACAAGCACATATTAGAATATTTTCTTAAAGCTTAGTATTTAGTCAATAGACTATAATTTCTGTGGAATATATTGAAGAGTAGGATATGAAAATATTTAAAAAATGCTCAGTACAGTAGGTATTCAAAGAAGTTATTGCACATTGCCCTTTGATAAAACATCATCTTTCTAATCAAGGGATTAGGAGTAAGAAATCCAACTGTAAATAAACTGATGCTTAAATAAAAAAACAGTTTTAGATTAGTAAATCCTGTCAGATTAAGGCAGTCATGCCATAATCTTGACCACAGTACAACCAAACCAAATTATTACTTTTTCCTACTGTTTCTGACATTCAGGGCTGTAATTGCCAAAACAGAATTTCAGTGCAGAAAAAAGAAATAGTACTGAAATACACTGTAACTCTGTGTGTTCAGCACTGTGTACCAGAAAAGTAACTGCATATCATCCTGCATTTGACTTCCACTGAAAAACCAGGTCATGAGCCCCAGTGAAATAATACAAACCTCAATAGCACACACCTCAGAAAACCAAAAACCAAGCAAAACACCAATCAAATAAAAGAAAGAAAGGGAAAAATATTTTTTTTAAAAAGTCATGTCCTGCATAGCATCAGTATCTGGTGAGGCTGCAAGTCAGAAGACATCCAGCTGTGGGCAAGCCTTTGAAAGGCTCTGTGCAGCACTAAGTGCAGGTGGACAGAACACAGGCATGGGTGACAGTGAACAAGAGCCCAAGAGCAGAAATTTACTGCTGTAGGAGAGAGCCACTCATTTTTCCTCCTTCCTGGAAAACTCGCATCTTCCCAGAAAGGGCTGATAATCCCAAAGGTACGGCTTGTTCAACTCCTCAGAGTCCAGATTCAGGTATGAGATAGAGCAGTCTTACTGCTCTGATGCACTCACAGATCCAAGACCAACACACAACCTATATCTGACTTTGTCCAAACACAAACTTCCCGGCTAACTGTTGTTGGTAGATGTTTTCTGAAGGCCTTATACTATGCTTGAGATATAGCACATCTTTCCAAAAAGATACAAGTTTATAATTTAAAGACTTGAAATGATGAGGAATGACTACAGCTCTCTCTGTCTCATCTCTCACAGCGTTATTAGCTGCGGTTTCTTAGGACTAGACTTTTTTTACCAAGCTGAAAAGATACCTGCTATCCCAGTTTGTCCTTGTTCAGATAAACCTGTCTTGATCTGTCCTGCAGCAACCTTACTCAGCTGAGTTTCTTATGAATCTCATAAAAGGGGAAACTTGTGGTTAATTTTTGCTGCTCTTCCCAAACTACGTCCAATTATCAGCACACTTTCAGAAATGGACAGCACTGCAGACCTTCTGTGGTTATATATAAAATTTATATTGCCTCCCTACTCCCACTTGATATTCTTATCCTTTTTATATCCATTTTATATTCATTCTATTAGCTACAATGTACTGCTCTGAAAGGTCAGATTCAATGAATTATTTAATGCCATGGCAAGCTGGAGCATGAACTGCTGCATCTTAACAGTCTCTGGTAGTTTCATCCTAGGCTGAGCTTCATTATGTGAGCCAAGGGGATCTAGAGAGGAATGGTCTCAATACCAGCTTTAATCCACTTGCTCTGAGCAACAGGCACAGTCACCCTGCACTTCACCTTGGCCAGCCTTCTTCTGAAACAAAGTTTTTTACTACCAGAGGCCATATTCAACACACTACACTGGGAAACAGCTCCCTTGTAATGCCAGTACACAACTTTCAAAGCCCCTTTGCCTAAATTTCTAAACTTCTGGAATTTCATCAGCTATTGCCACATGACAGTGGTTCCATCAGCTAGAGCTGTGAAGACCCAGGTCCACAGTGAGCCACAAAAATGATCAAAGTCCTGGAGCACCTCTGCTACAAAGACAGAATGAGAGAATTGGGATTGTTCAGCCTGGAAATGAGAAGGTGCCGGGAAGACCCTATAGCACTCTCCAGTAAATTAAAAAAGGCTTCTAAGAAAGATGGGGACCAACATTTTAGCTGGGCCTGCTGCATTAGGACAAGAGTTTTAAAACTAAGACAAGATATGTTTAGAATACAAGGAAGAAATTCTTTACTGTCAGGGTAGTGAGCACTAGAATAGGCTGCCCAGAGAAGCTGTGGATCTCCCANCTGCCCCCTCCCTGGAAGTGTCCAAGGCCAGGCTGGATGGGGCTCTGGGCAATCTGGTCTGGTGAAAGGTGTCCCTGCCCATTGCAGGGAGGTTGGAACTAGATGATCTTTAAGGTCCCTTCCAGTACAAACTGCTCTATAAGGTGCTTATTTTGTCATCCTTAAGTACCAGCTTTGCCATGACCCCCAGCTCTGCCCTCCTGAACTCCTCAGCATCTCACAGGAAATGGAGTTCCAGCTGTTACTGCCTTACTTACAAAAGCCTCATGATAACAGCCTCTTCTGTAGGTGAGGCAATCTCTAAAGGGATTAAATTAAATGTATTTTGTATCTTTGGCAAAAAGTATGCCGTACATCTCTCTCTCTCTCCCCCTACAGGTAACTTGTATATCCTATAAACACCATAAAACTAGTAATACTCATAAAATTATAGGTGTTATAAAAGTCCCCTCTGTCCATATCATTCCCCATTTCAACGTGTATTTTTCTTGTTAAACAGAAATGAAACATGAATTTTTTCTACTGGAGAGAATCACAATGACGTGGTAGAATTTGTACCTTTTATTTATCCCTTTTAGATAGAGATAAAGGAAATGTTTCAAAGAAATACTTTAAAACTGTCTAAACAACTTTCCTTATAACAGATTGGCTGTACAAACCATATAAAATTGTCATGACAAACCATGTAAAATGTCAAGACAAGATTTTGGGTAACATGAGCTGCAGAACCTCAGGATCTTGTTTCTAAGTAACGCACAAATCCCAAATCCATTATAATAGAACTTTATGAATCATATTCCTCTCTCTCCATACATACATACAAACATGTTCAAATGCTGAAATACAAATGTAGAATATATACTTCGTGCTTATGGCATGTTACTTGTTCAATAAACAGCCCTAATACTTACATTAGCAAACTGTATCCTCAGTCTGTGTATCTGGGAGCATAAATTATGCAATTTCCTCTTTCTCCAAAACAACGTGGTTGCAAAAGTGTGTGCTGAATTTTCTTCCTCTCTCATGTCAATATGTGGTACAGTTCCTTCCTTAAACTCCAGGTAGTTTGAATGAATTATTAATGCACTCAAGGCATCTGCTGGACACTGCAACATAACTGTAATTGGTGTAGAATACTAAGAAATGGTTTCAACACTTTTTAAGGGGAAAAGGAAGCAGTATCTTTGCTAACGTGCTTGTCCTAATATTTAATTAAAGACTTTGAACACAAATAGAATTTCAGATGAAATGCAGAACAAAAGGGTATTTCTGGTCACAAAAGTATAATTTCCATGTAAAATTGAGCAGTAAGGAGAATGACACAAGATAAAAAATTAAAAAGAAACTGGACTGCAAACTCAATTAATTGTTTTAATTTTTTGCTGTCTTCCAATATGGAGAGTTTTTACTATTTCTCTTGGTAAACTCAGGCAGATGATATTTTCCTTTTAAGTCTCTGGCACACTGTAATGACACATAAAAAATAATATTGAGCAGAAAAGATGAAGTATGGAACGAAGATTTCAGTGTAATGACTAAACCTCATGACTCCTATGGTTTTTATGAAATACAGATGACCTAAAGGATTTTAAACTGCTGCAGCAACCAATTTCTTCTACAAAAGAACTGCCTTTTTCACACAGTGCTTTCTGAGTAACAGACCTGCTGAAAAGCTGAAGTGATCATAAAATGGGTAAGTTCTATGATACAAGATGACAAGACCTTTGCCTCTCCTGAAGTCTTGTTAGATTCATAAGCTGAA
>VZTT01066870.1:4381-36739 GCA_013400855.1 Buphagus erythrorhynchus
TCTGTAATATATTTTAGTATCAGATGTAACTGCAGCATTCAGAGTATTGTCGCATTACTTGTAAATAGCAAAACCTGTTAAAAGCAACATGTGTAGAGGTAGCATATTTGCAGAAGATAATGGAAAGTATGCACAAATGGCTTTGATCAATTCTTGTGTTTTCTTTTGAAAGGACTTAAAATTTTCTCTTGAAGATCAAAAACAAAAGAACTTAGAGTTAAGTAAACTTCTGGAGCAAGAGAAACAGCTGTCAAGTGATCTGCAACAGAAAATTGAATCCCAGGAAGCACTCAGTGCTGCCCAGCTGTCACGTGAGCGAGGCCGTAATTCAGAGTTGCAGGTGCTTCTTGAATCAGAGAAGGTTCGAGCTCTCGAAATAAGCCGTGCCCTGGAAAGGGAAAAAGAGCTGTGTGCTCAGCTTCAAAGTGCTGAAGATAAGGGACAAGCTGGAACACCTAATCCATCTGAGGAATTGCTTAAAGAGCTACAGAAGCAAATGGATGAAAAGCATGACCGTATAGTGGAGTTAGTAAGTGAGATGGAGAAGTACAAACTGGAATCTGTGCAAGTGAGACAGCAAATGGAAAAAGAAAGGCAGATCCAGAGGCAAGCATTACAAGCAGAACAAGATGCTAACATAATAGTACAGAAGAAACTCCATGAATTGGAGTCCAAAGTAGAAGACCTTCAGTGGCAACTTGGAGAAAAGAAGCAAGAAGTTCATAAATTAGGCAATGAAACAAAGAAGTTGCAGGAAATAATCCAAGATCTACAGAAAAAAGAGCAAGAGGATGAAGGAAGAAAGGAAGCTGAAAGGACACCAAGCCACAACCCAAATGAGGTACAGTAGGACTGAAAGTAATGTGTAATATTGAAATATGCAATTTAGCTTTAATTCTTTTGCTCAATTATGTGTCGCTGTGCCTTGGCTCTAAAATAGCCCGCAGATTACAGAACATGGCACCAGAGAATGGAAAAGTGAAAGCATTCCAGTTTGCTTCCTAAAACTATTCACATGCTTCCTCCTGAGAATGAAGCTATAGAAGTATATAAGGAGGAGCATAGAAGTGCATAAGGAGGAGCACAAGCAGGAGAAATGCATCTGGATGTATACACACTTTGTGAGACACTTTGTGTCTCAGTACAGGAGAAGAACATTCCTTGCAACCAGTTGCAGGAATGAGCTATCCCTACTTAGGAATGCCCCAGGTCACTGCCCTTGATCTTTAGTTCATACACTGCAACTGGTCTTTGAAACATTATAAGTGATCTTCCAACAGCTTCAGAAAATAAATGAGTAAGCAATCAAACAAGCATATTCATGAATATGTGTATGTTAGTAAACAAAATAGAAGAAAGAAATCAAGGTAAAAAATCAATCTAAGAATTATCCTAATTTTTAGATGAATGAAAGTGGTAACTGTTGCCTCTAAGTTTTTCACTGTCATAAAAGGTCAGGAAAGTTTTTAAATTATTTTAAAATTACTTTTATAACTTTCTTAGAAATGTGCCTGTAAAAGGTAAGCATTGCTGGGTGAATGATGGGAGACTTAGTTGCCTCTTTGCTGACCATGTTTTTGCCCATCCTGACATCATTCTTTTTACCAGTTATTTGTATGTGGAGCCAGGAAGGAAATTTTTCTTTTCATCTAATTTGGCTACTGGTTTTTATCTTCTGAAGCACTGGAAACTACCCACAGCTAGAGGCAGGATGTTGAGTGTATTGGTAACTGTGACAGCAGCAGCCTACCTGCCATGCTTAGTTTGTGCACCTTGTTCTTCTGCACAGAGGAAACTGCCAGCACTGTGGTCAGCAAAGAGTTTTCCCTTGGATCAGGTTAGCAGCAGCTGTTGGGGGTTTTTCCTTTCCTCATCAGAAGATAGTCTGATCTGCTTTCCAGGATCTGCCTGGAATTTCAAATAATGAATCTCTTGCTGTTTCCTGCGACATTTGCAACACTGACTTTTTTCTTTGGTACCACACTGTAGGGCAAACACCCAAAGGCAGAGCCATGGATTCAGGTTTCTTTGTGAGGGATAGCAGTTCTTCCATGGCAGTGTTGGGAGGCTGTTTCCTAGGAACACCTCTTCAGTGCATTGTTCTGCTTGTGGTAGCATCAGTGGTATGGTTGCCTGTGACTGGACTGACCTCCATGACCGTGGTGATTTCTTTCAGCCCCTGTTCTTCTGACTATAAACTGGTTACCAAAACACATAGGCCCAGTTGCCCAAATTCCTTGCACAACTCATAAAGGAGCTGCTGATGGAAGAAACAGAAAGGCTTAGTGACATCCTGCTGAGTTTTTTGACTGGATTCACACTGTAGCTTCATGATTGCTAGTTCTTAGTCAAGAAAGACACTAGACCTTTTGTGAATGATAGTTTAGTGCTACATTACAAGAGTGTTGTAGTCACACTATACTTCTTTTTCTGTCATAATTACCTGTTCTTCAATTTCTGAGTGTGTTTCATAAACATACATTTTCATTTTACAGCACTGGATCACATACATTCTATAGATATATATAAAAAACATACGTATTTCTTTCCAGACTACCTGGGATACACCCAATGACAGAACAAGAAATTGGGTTCTCCAGCAAAAAATGGAAGGAGCTGAGACAAATGAGTTGACTTACCGTACACTGACAGGAGATCTGTCTGCTGCTACTGAAATTCTGGAAAAAGTCAGACAAAAGCTGCAAAATGCATCTCCAAAGCTGAAGCAGTTGGCTTGGAAAGCTGCTAGCAGGTTAGACCAGTCTTCAGCCATTTGATTTTGTAAATAGCAGCCAGCAAGCTAATATGTTGGGTTTGAATCATAATTCACAGACTGCAGGATTTAATTGAGTTTGGGTTTGTTAGTTTTATTGTGTATGCTGTTACTTGAGATATACTGATGGAAGACAGGATCACAGAGTATCAAGTGCTGCTGTAAATCCTGTATGTTTTAATAGGGTCCTTTAATAGGGTCCTTTGTAAGGCACAGCGAAATTGTCTTTTTTTTTTCTCTGAAAAGTGATAAGGTTTATTTGGGTATGGTGTAGGTAGATTAATTTAAAATAGTAATTAAACAATTCATCATGTATAAGGGGGTAAATATAGCGATTATTGTTCTGAATCATCCTCCTTGGGGAAAAAAACTAATTATGGTCAAGTGAAACTGATCTTGATTCTTATTTTTGGAAGATTACTATCTCCATAAGATTAAAAAATATCATGGTACCAGGTCCATAGGAGGATTCAATTTGTTTATATTTTGTTGTGATGGTCATTCAATATTAAACACTCCTTCTGAAACGTTTGGTCAAAGCAGAATGCAGTGTATCCAGGGAATACCCTAGGGGAAGTTTTGATCACACAGATTCAACAGATTTGTAGGAAGCACAACCACTGTTTTACATGTGCTTCATGTAGAATATCCCTGTCTACAATGAGTGGAAACTGTTCTATACTCTTTTTTTAAAATCAAGACAGTTTTGTTCAGAGTCACTTTAGCAGTCTTGAAAATGTTGCCCTGTCTCCAGGAACTGCTGAAGTGACTTAGTACAGCTCCAGTGCATAGGAACCCACGGAAAGTCCTGTTAGTCTGACTTGTGGTGTCAGAGTTGATCTGCTGTTGAAAGGGTCCCTTTTGTTTCAGATTGCAGTTTGAAACAGCAGATGATCAAGACTTCATTGCAGTACAAAATGCTATTGAAGAAGTTATTTCAGACCTGAAAATACTGCCTGGATTGTCCAGTCTGGAAGAGGTAAGGGTCAATGCTGTAACTTTGATGGAGAGTTTGGATGAAGAGCTGTGAGCAGAAACTGCAAGGAGTTTGTAAGCCTGTACTTATTCAGGCCTTTACTTTATAGAGAAAAATTTCAGTGAGTGTTCTGACTGGAGTTTGTAAAGTGTAAAAACTGCTTTCCTTTTTTTTTTTTTCCAATTTTTAATACTTTAGAAGTAATTTTTCAACTTTCAAATCAAAACTTTTCCAGTTTAATTTTAAATTTCTGCATCTCCTGGCTTTTTCTTTAAGAAATTTTCCTTTAAGCAGTAATCCTGTAACTGAGGAAACTTGTCTTAGTACTTCCTGATATTACAATCAACATTTACTGTGTTTTTTCTTAAACTGTCTTGTATTTACCAAATGAAAGGCCACTGAAGATTAAGTAGCGTGCACCTGTGTAAAAAAATTGAAGTAAGGTAATCTGTTGCAAAGAATTCAGCAATATTTGATTTCTAAGTGAGCTTGATTTGGTCCTTACCTATACTTTAAGCAAGGGTTTTCAATGTAACTTGAAAAAAGCTTTGAGGCTTTACTTTTCCTCAAAGTTACATGAGCATAAATGTAGTAGAAAAGTTTGAAAATTGTTATAGCTGGTACAATTGAGCTTGTATGAGAATACTTTGTTGTAATGTACAGGGTAAGTGTAGACAAGAAAATCACAATAATTTGTATCTTACATGTACACTGAAGTTTTTTATATACAAGTTGATACAAAGTTGAGTTTGGTTTTCGTTCTTCCTTTCCTTCCTTTCTTCTGAAGCTGGTGCTGCCACCAGGGACTCCGTCCAGCTCACTGACTGAGAGGCTGCTGAGGCAAAATGCTGAGCTGACAGGCTTTGTCAGCAGACTGAGTGAAGAGAAAAATAATTTGAGGAATGCTGTTATGAAACTAGAGGAAGAATTGAGAAGATACCAGCACAGACAACCTTCTGCAGACTATGTATGTCCTTGGTGGTGCTGATCTAATGAGTTATGTACAGAGACATAAAAGCATGATTTCTTGTCCTAGTCACCCAGTTGAGAGTGATCAAGCTATGTCTTTCTTAGCTTCCCTCTACAGAGTAAATGGGTGTGAGTTATTCTTGTTCAGTGGTCAGGATGTCTCAATGCGCTCTGTTAAGTGTAAAACTTCATGATTTTACGCACTTTCTTTTTGTTAACTACTCGTTTCTCTTAAATGCTTTTGTGCCTTTCTTTTTTATCCGTATCTCATCACCATGATAAGCAGATCCAGATAGATCCAGATAGCTTTCAAGATCATTAAGCTAGTATGATCCAGTTGAGAGGACTTCTTTTTAGAGAAGCTCTATTTTTCTGGGACATTGATAGGGCTTCTAAAGTCACTGTTTTTGAGGTGTCAGAGTGCAGGGGTGGCCTCAGATCCAACCACTGAACAGTTCTTCTCATTAATTTTGTGAGCTCTCCACCAAACCAATGACTAGAATGACATGGCCTAAGCTTTTCCAAATTATGTCATTCAGATTCAATTTCCTTTATCTTCAGTCTTCTAGGCACTCATCAGATGTTGGAGTTAATATTGATACTCTTGTTGCTTCTGAGAAGGAAATTTGGAACAGAGAAAGGCTGTTGCTGCAGAAATCTTTGAAACAAGCCAATGCAGAACTCTCCAAGCTGAGAGCAGAGCTCAGGAGTGAGGCTGTCCTCAGAGAACTGGGATCAGATACTGAAAATGCTCTTTTGAGGGTAAGATCTTTTTTCCACGTACCAACTACAGCTGCTTTTAAAGTTTGATTTGGGCTTATTTTTCATTGTGTTCACTCTGCTTTATTCTGTGTAAAAAGATATTAATTCAGTTTTTCATTCAAAATTTTCATCCTCAGGTGCCTGACTATCATTTTTTTCTCTCCAATAATGACATGTAAACACCTATGTTGTCCTTTCGGGTGTGCTCTGTTTCTTGCTGTTAAGGTGATCCTCAATATATGAAGTTGCATTCAACAAGTGTGAGGAGCAGCACAGTCTTCTCCATGGTACTGAGAAATGAATAATCACAGAAATGCTATAGAAATAACAATGTCAAAAATCTTGGAACTGTTGTGATTCTTTGAGCTTATGGGGCTTTTGTCTTTTTCTCTTGTTGCAGAGAATTTATGGCAAATACCTAAGAGCAGAGAGCTTTCGGAAAGCTCTAATATATCAGAAAAAATATTTGCTGCTGTTACTAGGGGGATTCCAGGAGTGTGAGGAAGCCACACTGGCCCTCATAGCACGGATGGGAGGACAGCCTTCCTACACAGACCTTGAAATCATCACACATCATTCAAAGGGTTTTACACGATTTCGCTCTGCAGTCAGAGTGTCCATTGCAATTTCAAGGTAAACTGGAGGAAGTTACATTTCAAACAGATGTGACTGTGCTGTTTAATATATACTTTTCTAGCTCTCTAGAGAAATCTAGAAATTGTCATATTCCATCCTGTTTAAATGGTGTATTTTTGGTAGTCATGAATATAGTAGATATTTGTAGGGTGACAAGGTGAGCAGAAAGCAGGTAGATTCTGTAATAGGAATAAGCAGTCTGATTGTAGTTGAAAAGGGCTCAGTATCTGATAATCACAAATGGAGTGTACTGGGTAAAGTCATATTATTAAAAGACATTATGAGCAATTCTAAGGATTACACTTATTTACAAAGGGTTTTCCTGCAACTTAATTTCCTTTAAAGATTAAAATCTTACATATATTACAGATTTAGGAATTAATTTTCTTCATCTAGGTAGTCCTTTGAATTTCACAAGACTAAGGATGAGCAGGAATTGATGATGAAGAAAGTAAAGTTTATTACTGCACAGTACTGCCATGTTGCTAACAAACCTCCTTCACAAAGGTTTGAACCCCCAAGCACTTCTGCTTGCTATTGTTCTGAGCCTTGTGTGTTGTATAAATTAAAGTATTCATGTACCTGTTGTGAGAATTTTACACATAGTGCTCTGCAGTTGAAGCTCTGGGGCTGCAATGGGGCAAAAAGTGTATTTAGTGTGATTTTAAAATGCTGGTGTTCTGTAGCTTAGGTGCTTGAGCCATTTACTGTCCACTTGGACCTATACAGCACCTCTGAAATTGCACAGGTGAAGCTGAAAGCAGGTTCCTGCTGAAAGCAGGACAAAAGCTGTCTTTCTTAGGGATATGCAAAAGGATGTTTTGTATTTGATACTCAGGCTTTAGATGCCCATCTGTTAATTTTGCTTGCTGGTCAAGAAATTCTTACACTTTCTGGACTACGAGAAGCAGATTACTTTCATCCAACTATTTAATTTATCCTGAAACTGTTTGTTTTTTGGTTTGTTTTTTTTATTTGAAATGCAGAATGAAGTTCCTGGTTCGTCGATGGCAGAGAGTTACAGGTTCTGGTATTCTGACTATCAACAGGGATGTCTTTAGCCAGAACACAGGTAAGTCATAGTCCAGTAATGACTGAAAAATGGTACTCAGAAGTCACACCACTGCTTAATGGAGATGGTTTTAATTCATATTATCCCTATGTGGAATGAATGGAGTCTGTTCCCTCTTTCTTTTCCTATAATTGTTTGGATTAACCTATTTCTCAGTTTTCATGCTCAGCACAGACACTAACGTATTTGCTTTCTCTTCAGTTTTATTTTGCTCCATCGTGGGTGGGAATTAAAATATGGAAGGTTTCTCTATGGAGCGTGTTCATGAAAGCAGGTTTAGCTGCGTCATTGGAGTTTTTGTAGGAGATCTGCACCACAGTTTTTTTCTTAGAACAAAAGCTTGTCATTCTTTTGTTACAGGTTTAAGTCTGGGAAATAACAGTTTTCTGTATGCTTTTTTGTAGGAGTCTAAGGAGAATCAGAAGCTTCTTTATTATTTACTGGCTATTTAGGTCTGCACTAAAACCTTTGCTCAGTCTGTGAGAGTTTTCTCATTGACGTCAGTGAGGCCATGATTTCACCTCTGCTTTTCCCTAAGGGAGTCTGAAAGTGGCCTACACTCGTTAAATGCCATTTTTGTGACATGCAAACAGAAAACTCGTATCTGAGATTCCCAGTAAAGTGCAAAAGGTCTTACTTTCTTTAGTTTTCAAGACACTGCTTTTTGTATTTCTAATATTCTGTATATTTTGTATTTCTAGGTAATGAATTACGGCCTGATTCATTCTCTGGTGGCATGGATCTTTATGGAGAACAGAGGCATTCCTATAGATCCAGGTCAGGCATGGAATCTCCTAGATCTCCTATAAACTTTCAACATAAGTACGTTTGGGGTTTTTTTTATTATTATTCTCTTTCAGGCACTATTTAAATAACTGAAAGCCTCAGTGTTTACTGCTAAGGTTTGTAACCTTTGATGCTGTAAGATTTAACTTTTTTGTAAGAATATGTAAAAAATGATGCCTCAGGCAATCAGTGTGTGATTACTCAGCACATGATTGAAGCCAAAGCTCACACACCCCTGCCAGTGAAACCAGGTATTTTTCATCAAGGGCAACATTTTTATGAGAGCTGTCATACTTGGATGAGCTTATATGAAGTTGTGAGTTCAGATGTTCACTGAATATCATATTCTAGCCATTTTAGGGTTTCATTTTCATGTAAACCACCTCAGTATTTGTATTGTCTTAGTTTGTCATGACCATAACAGTTTACATGGTAAAAAACTTTAATCTATTTTAGCCACTATTAACTTTTACTTGCAGAAAGTAGTGATAAGAGGCAGAATCCTGTACAGATGGTGGTGTCCTCGTTGACACAAGCTTCTTAATAGAAAACCAAACTTCTGGAAACCAAAGTCTACTGTAGATTCTGCTGCAATCTCACTAGGAATTTGCTGGTCAGTCTTTGTCTCAAAAAAAATGCAGCAACAAATGCTGTGCAGTAGAAAGAAAAAGGCAAGGGGAAAGAGTGGTTTCTCTGGCTTGGGCAGTAAGTGGCAGGGAGGTTAAATGGGTTTGATGTGCTGGCTACCACATGGATAAGCTAAGGGCCGTGGAGGCCATAAGGTATCCCTGCCCTACAGTATTTTTCTGTGTTGCTGATATTTTTACCCAAAATGTCCCTTTTTGAGATGGTGTGTGTTGTTCTGCCCCTAGGCTCCACGGGATGCATGCTGATTTAAACCCAGTCTCCTTCACCTGTCCTCAGCTGCAGAACTACGATCCCGAGAGGGCTCTGACAGATTACATCAATCGTCTGGAGGCCCTGCAGAAGCGGCTCGGCAGCGTGCAGTCAGGTAGGGCCCAGGCAGCCTCCCCAGCTCCTCTGAGCAGCACAGGGCCCCCTGCCACGTGGGTGCTGGCTCTCTGAGATACATAACAAACCACTTCCATTTCATCAATTTTCAGCCTCAAACAGGAGGCATTTCTGAGCTCAGCAAAAAAGCTCACTTAAAAGAAGATTGTAAAATTCTTTGAAAAGAGATACCAGCAGGCTTTCATTATAGATTTTGAGATTAGTAACACTTTGCTTCCCTGATCTCTAATTAATGCGCAGCAAGGATTCAGTTGGCATCTTGCTAAGAGTTTAAGTTATATAGAAAAAATGTACCCAGAAGATTGGGACGTGGAAGAGGAATTTTTTTCTTCTACCACTTCGATTACAGAAGTTAAAGTCTATTTGTCCCATAGATTATGACAATTTTTGTGCTGAAAGAGGAATACATCAAGAAAATTGTCACAATAATGGCATGAAATTTATCAAACTTGAGTTTTGAAGTTACTGTGTTTGTCTTCCCCATCATTTGGGAAAGTTTTGTTCTTTAAAGATTTGATCTTTAAAAATCCCTATTCTGTGATTTCCCATGTAAAATCTTTCATGCTTATTCAGCTTGAATGTACATACTTGTTCCAAGTAATCCTGATGACTTTTTCTCCATCCTATAGGTTCGACTTCATACACTCAGTTGCACATGGGTATAAGAAGATAATAATACCCTTCAACATCTCCATCACTGGCAGTGATGCTAACAGATTGCCTTCTGTAAATCTGTGCTCTTTCTGTGCTCTTGTATAATGTGTATATTGTGGGACCAATATGAACACAGCTATACGATTCTATACAGTTCCATCCTGGCACACCCACAGAGACTGGGATTTATGGATGTAGGCACTTTGTGTTTATGAAAAAAAAAATCTAAACAGAAAAAATCCCCAAACAAAACCCCCCCTGAACCCAAAACAATCCCCCACCATTAAATTACCTGTATATTTGTGGAATGCTAATTTAAATGATTAACTTATGAAGTGTGTATTTATCAAAAGGGTGCGAAGATGAAACTTGTGTATTAATTAAACTGAGCTACATTCAGCAAAGTTTACTTGCACTTTTTCTGGCAAGGCTACTGAAGTTACAGTGACTCTCCTAATCTTTGCTACTGGCAGTGCAGACAGAATATCACTGTAGAGACCTATTTTTGTAATGGTAGAAGTTTTGAATTTTATGGGTATTTTGTCAAAGTACTGAAATAAACATGACTTCATGCTTCTAACTGTGTCCAAGAACCACTCCCTTATTCACGTGGAACAGGTTCCTCCTGCTTGCAGTGATGGCAGCTTGACTTTTTACAGATTCCAAAGCGCTGCTACCAGAGAGGAGCCTGGCTTCTGCAGACCCTGGTCACGTCTGACAGGGCTGGAAGGGAAGAGCCTGCCGTGGCTGATAGAAACACAAGGTTTAGAACAGTTACACTGAATTTAGATCAGGAAGGATAGACAGAGCACTGCTAAAGGGGGCACAGCCCACTCCAAGAGAGTTACAAATTTACTGATGAAACCTTTTTAAAAAGAAGTGACAAGGTTGAACATGGAAAACTTCCCCAAGAGGTTTGTTTACAAATTTAATTCGAAATTCCTGGGAGCCAGAGCTCATTACCATTTATATTCAGCACTCTTGAATCAAACACCATTTAACAATCCTGCATGAGTCAGTACAAAACCAGACAACATTCAGCTATTTCACCTTTTTACACACAACGATGTTATTTACAAAATTCACGTTGTTGGTATCTTCATATTGTTACTCTTACACTTTACATCAAGCTTCCAGAGACCACCATTTTCAAATTTTTTTTAGATAATTACTTGTTGCTTTCTGAACATAAGCATTTTACAACTACTTTAAGTTAGACAGTTAAATGGCTCATTATTGAAATTACTTACCTGTGAACATTTTGAACTCTGCCTACTACTTAGCTGTACAGTAACATTTTCTTAAATCAGCCAAGACCATCACTCACTTGGAACAGAATCATAAATACCAAAGCAAGGGCACCACCAAGTACAGTCCCCTGTGGTGCGTATTCCCAGATGGGTTAGCTGAAATTGGGTACAGCGGCAAGGTAGGCAGCCTTGCCCCTTGGTTATCTGGGGAAAGTAATCTTCAGTTATTTTTCAAAAGGAAGGAGTTCCATTTGTACAAATTACTTTTTTCTTCATTAAAGATCTGACATGCACCTTAAAACCATTACATCAATTGAAAATTGAAAATTTTTGCTTTAAAAATGCAATGAGAAAATTGTAGAACAAGCAATTATACACAGCAGCAGTAAGTGTGGGCAAACAAAATAGATGCAAAACTTTTGCATTTGGCAGACTACTGTTGCTTTCCTAACAGTAGATGCATCAGCTTCCATCTGCCACTTATTCTGCCACAATTTTATTCAAAAGTCTGTTAGTTCACACAACTTTAAAAAGTAAGGTTTTAGTGCCAGAGTTTACAGTGACCGCCTCTTGTATCTGATAACAGGGTTGTTAGGTGTGTGTATCATTGTTGTATAATTTATAGTTGGAAAATAGTCATTGATGAGATCAAATTCATACAAACGAAGCAAAGTAGACCAAATAGTCTTAATTTGAACATAAGCAAAGTTTTCTCCAATGCAGCGATGACGGCCTAGAAGGAAAGCCATAAAATGCAGTCAGAATATTTTCCTGAATCGCCTTTGACAGTCAGCTAACTTAAGAAGTTTTATGCAGACAGTAGTTGCCCCTTTCTCAACAATCTGAGGCTCTGATATTTCATATACCCTATTCTATAATTCCATTAAAGTTTTATTTTTCCAAGTTGTCACTGCATAAAACAGACAAGTAAGTGGAATGATAATTGTGCTGTTCTGTCCTCACTAGAAAGCATTAATTTATGTATCAGGAAAGAAGCATTTGCAACACTGAGAAATGAGATCAGCTCTAACTCCATCACTGCAATATTTGCAAACTGTTCTGGAAGTTGAGACTCTGCAGACTTCTGCTCTGCCTTCAACTGAATTTGTATTACCAGGTTTGTCCTTGACTTGAAAAGATGTGAGTCAAGTATCACTCATACTAACCTAAAGGTGTTTTGATAACTGCTGTGAGAGATATATACAGCTATGACTAATGCAGAACTATTAACTTAGTTCTTCTAACAGCACTTTCACATTAAGAAAATTTTCAGGCAGAAACAGAAAAAAAAAAATCCATCCTCAGATGCTGCACTGTGGAGAGGTGCTGTAGGAGATGGCTGGTGTGGGCCACCTCAGCACAACCTCACACAAGGTGCTGCATTCTCTTACTCACCAGCACCAAATGGAATGTATGCAAACTTCTCTCCAGCTGCTGGGTTATCTTGGAGGTATCTGTCAGGCTTGAAGTCCAGGGCATCATTCCAGGAGTCTCTGAGTCTGTGGTTAACAGTGGGAGATACACACACTTGATGGCCAGGGGGAATATTGTATCCAGCAACAGTCTACAAGAGAAGAGACAAGAACCCACACATAACAAAATGTCTCCATTTATCTTTTTAAAGTGTTACATCATGAGGCTTAAATTTCAAAAGATCTTGGCCATGTGCATTTAAAATTAATGCAACCTAACACCTCCTCTCTTACTTGTATAGGACACAGTGCTCAACTAGTTGCAGGAACCTTCCAGCTGTTTTAGTAAGGCTGGCAATTCTACAGAAGGAGGTTTTAAAAAAAAAAAAGCATTAACTTAACATTTATTGAAAGCCTTTGACATTGAAAAGACATAGTTAAAAATACTTTAATTTTTTGACATGGTACCATATTTGTACAAACAGCAAGTTTTCTTTCAGATTTACCTAGCTTGTATTAAATGCATGCCAATTTTTTCTGTGACAGCAATTAAAAATACCTGGCAAACAAAAAATGGTGGCAACCAGACTAAGCTCAAATAATACTGGTAGCTACAAGAAAGGGTCAGTTTTGCTGAAGAAAACTGCACATGGCTGTTCCTACGTCCCAGAGCTGTTCTTCTCCAGGTGGAACCATTCCCTCAGCCTCTCACCACCAGTGCTGCAGCCCCCTCCCATCTGGGTGGCCCTCTGCTTGTTTCACTTCATCAGTCTCTTGCTGTGGGCTGCAGGGGTGTGAAACTGGACACAGTTCCACATGAAGGTAAAAAAAACCAAGTTCAAGGTATGAATTGCTTTCCTAACTCAGTGCTGGCTATGCTACCACTGACAGAACCCCAGACTGCCATCAGCTTTCCTCCATGCCAGCAAACACAGCTCACTTGTGTTTCCTTCTGCCAGCCCAGATACCTCTGTGCTGCTGCAGTGAAATTAACTCCAAAAAGTGTCCTCACCTGAGGAGTTCTTGCCATTCTCATCATGGTCATTATAGGAGGTCTAAGCCTTAGAGTTTCTTTTAGACAGCGGTCCAGCAAACTGAGGTCCTTGAGCTGAAAATACAGAGAAAATTATGTATCAAAATACAGCCAAATTTATTCAACAGAAACAAAAAGCTATTTTATACAATTTAAAAGTAAATTTTAAAAATCAAAGAGTAAACAGCTTATATTTACACGTACTTTATTAGCTACATTATTTCCATTTGATTAAATTAAAAAGGAAAAAATCACTGACCAGTGCAATCAAATACAACTAGTGTCTTAGTGATCTGTCTCTTAATTATTTTCTGTTGCCTATTTAAAGAACAAGATCACACTGCACTGCTTTCCTCAGTGGAAATATGAGAATCTTCCTCTGCTACAGAAGTATCATTTATTAAACAAAGATAGGAACTGCAATTTCCCTAATTAACACTGATTAAAAAAACAGTATCAAGCTGAAAATTTACTTGGACAAGAAAACATACTGGCAAACAGCGTTATCACAGAATGACTGTGCCAATTAATATTTTAACACAAAAGTGACTGTATTTCATGTTCAATGAGCTTTTATTTTTTTTTTTTAATAAACATCTAAAAGTATGAAAATACCCCTCAGGACTAATGTAACATGCAAACCTGGTCATAAGATAAGGGTGGCAAGTCATCCCCACACACTGCTTTCTGTTCTGCGTAGCACTGATCCTGTATGGCTTTGTCCCTGGCGAGGAAGAAGCCGAGCCAGGCGCTGGTGGTGGAGGATGTGTGCTGCCCTGCCAGCAGCAGCCCGATCAGCATTCCCGCAATTTCATCGTCCGTCAGCGTGCGGCCGTCCCTGCATCGGAGGGAACCAAGTTGGAGCTTCATCTGGTCATGTTTCATTATTCAGCATTGCTGTTTATACAGTAGCATTTGCAATTTCTTCTAATGTACTCCTTATTCCTATTCTTTCCATTGCCTACCCTAAACAAAGAGGCAAATGATCTAATGGTAGGGAGAAGGGAGAACAGAGGGAGAGAGACTCTTTAGGAGTCTTAAAGAAAATCATTCCTCAACAGCCAGCAAAGAGAAAGGAAGCAACCTCAGCCACTTCATGACCACCAATGAAAATTTCAGAAATCTGAATAACCATTGACAAGTGAAATTTTAAACCTGTTTTTAAATATACAACTATGACAAATTGCATGCAACAAAACCAAGTCAGAACATGAATGAGTGTTTCTTGGGTTTTGGTAGATAGTTCTAACTAAAGAGCTCAAAGCTAAAGTAAATCTTCAAACAAGTCTTTAAACTCTTGGCTTACTTGTATGAAGCATCAAGTAGAGTTTGGAGCATGTCATCCTCCTTTTCCTCAGACTTTCGACGTTTCTGGATAACCTTGTAGAAAATATTCTTTATTTCCCTGTGTGCTCGATCTCGTCGTCTGCGATTCAAAACACTTCCATTAGCAACTTTATACAACATAACACAAAAAGGTTATGAGGATTTTTTGGGATGTCTAGAATAGCTTACAAAGAAGAAGTGGTGGGGATGGCGGGCAACCCAAACAAGAATGTTTAGATAAAACACTTAAGTTGCTGTTACTGCTGGTACCTGAAGCTCGGCAGAGGCAGCCAGCCTGGCAGCAGCCAGGCAGCGTGAGTGAAACCCCCATCCAGGTCTGCGTACAGCTGAGCCACCTTCTCATCCAGCAAGCCTCGGATTTCCTTCCCATGTAAGCAATGACTTGCTGTCAAAATGATCAGTTCTGAAAGGGCTTCAAACAGGTCTGAGGAAAGATTTGAAAAACATTACTGAAATGTGTCTTACCAGATGTCTCTTTGAACAACTTTTTAATTTGATCACTGATACCTTTTATCTAAGGTACTTCTTTCTAGAAATTTTTCTAGCAGAGTTGGTAATTCAAGCCATGCATCACAAACTCAAACCTTAATAAATGTAAGTGAACTCATACAAAGATTTAACCCTGAAATCCAAATCCATGAGAAACCAGTTAGTTTTGCTGCTCACTGAATTATTATTATATAGTAGTACTTCGACACTTAAATATCAATTTATATATTACCATATTATTAACTATATTTACATATAAACCATATAAATTCAAAATAATATATTAAAATGTGACATGTACTATATAATTTTTATGCATTTAAATATAAATATGTATGTTTAAATAATATTTGACACTGTTATGCAACTGTGAGCTTGCAACAATGATGATGGGCAAATTGGGAATGAGGGAAAATAACAATTTCACTTCAGTCACTAACGTAACCATATCAGCTTCAAAGATGCAGTTTTTCATTGTAGAAACTCCCAGAGCCAAGATCTTCAGCACAGGCTCTCTAGGCAGTCAGAGCAGCAGCTTTTCCCAGGGACTAGGAAGTGGTTACACTGAGCTGACTGATACCATCCAAAACAAGCACAACAGGTGCACTATGAGCTGACTAAGAAAGCATAACTAAGATAGTCCTTCACTCCTTTCAGTGATTTTCTGAGCAGCTTTATTCTCCAATAGCCTTACATTTGATTTTTAAAAATCTGTATTTTCTTTCTTCTGATGTTCAGTACACTTTTACCTACATAATTTTTCATTTCTTTTTTATTGCAGTACATCTTTTACAAAAATAAACTGCATTGGCCTTAAGTCTTCCCAGAAAACTGGAGGAAAAATGCATTTGATCCTGCTTACTTTTCTCTCCTTGTTCTCCCCATGCTTTGAAATAATCCTTTGTTTCTTCTTCAATCACAGATACATGCTGTCTAAACTGGGCAATGTTTAGCCCAGTTTTGAGCATTTTCTTCTGTTCCAAAAATATCTAAAAGAACCAAGACAGAAAAAGCAATCAGTACAAAGATCATCATATTAATGTGATTAAAACTTATTTGAATTTGTACTATAAGAACATCCAGAAGTAAATAGAGATTATGATCAGAACTGCAGGGTACAGCAGATACTCACTTTTAACTAATAGGTAATACTCTGTTTTTCACCTTCTTTGTCTTTCAAACAATAGTTCAGAAACATTCAAGTAAAATAACAGCTCAAAGGAGCTGCAGTTCTCTCTTTTGCAGTACCAAACAAAAAAAAATCATTTTAGTATCTTCACTAAGCTTTATCCCTCAAGACACAAGATGCATACAGAGTTGAACTATGGAATGCCCTATAGATCTAGAATCACAAACATAAACAGCCCCATCTTTGCAAAGTCTGGATTTAGCCTGGTGTGCCTCCTCACTTTCTCTCCCTATCCTGTGTTCTCTCAGGCAGAAGGACTCTGGACTAGAGATGACCCTTTCTTTTACAAAGCCCTCTCATTTCACTGCCCAGGAAGTCAGACACAGAAGCAGGAGGCAAACTGCTACAGAGGAAAACAGTGAGTTTCCCACCCTTCTCACCTCTTCCTCTTTTTCTACGTATAGATTCATACAGCAGTAGATTCATTCAATAAACCTACTGGTGAAAAGCCCTTCATTAGATGAGAACCATTCAATGCATTGACAGGACATTGACTCAGAAAATTATTAATTTGATTTTTAAGCCCTAATTATGAATGAGGCATCTGCCCTATGGCTCTGTACTGTATCATGAGTAATAAACCAAAAACTGTCTTGCCACCAAGGGCTCTGCATGTACAATACAGAACAAGAGGCATTAAAATAAAAGCTACTTCCTAGAAGCTTCTGTTTTGAGAATGCAGCGAGGACCCCAGCAGTCTGTCAGAGGGCACATATGCCACAGAGCAGAGACAAGCACATTTTCCCTTACAGCATGCTAGCCAGTCTCCAGCTTGATGGAGACAGGAATGGCACATAGGAGTGAACACATCCTATGTAATTTCAGCTCCTCTCAACAAAAGACTATCTGCAAGAGGCTTGGAGGGAGGAGAGAGAGAGTGAATATAAGTTGATATATTGACTATGGATATTAATCAGAACCACTGGTAAATAAGCAAGTTACTAATTTTGAAGAATAAGGGGTGGTTCTTCCAAACATGACTGAAAGTCACAGAATTAATTAGCAGCTTGAGCAGAGAAAAGGGAGTCTCAAAAGAAACTTCAGGATGACCCATCAATTCTTAGAATGCCAACAAAATTTTCCATGGCTCTCTAAATGCCTTCCCATTAGATGTCTGAAATGGAATCGTGGTGGTGACGCTCTGCAAAAAAACAAAGCTTACCTCTAGCTGAATGCATTCTGGCCACAACTGGCTGTGCTACCTCTCTAGCTTCATAGGGGGAAACTAGAGATAATCAGTGTCACAGATAATTTAAATGTCAATAGCAAACTCCCTGCATCTCCTCGCTGTGGAGAAAAAGGAATTTTCTGAGGAACCTAAATCTGCAGAGATAGTAAGAAAGAAGTCCTTCTGGTATCAAAGATATGAATTAAGTAGACATATCCACAGACATCCAAGGCTTACTGAATAATATGATTAATCTCGTGACTAAAGCAGAACTCAAGTGCACTCTAGAGAAAAAGAAAACCTAGGGTAACTCTAGAAAAAGACCTCACTTCAGAAAAAAAGCCAAAAAAAAGCTGTATATAGTGGGCCAATGAGGTAGGCTCTAATCATCCCTATGTGCCTGAAGTACATGGTGGTAAGAAATGCTCATTTCCAAGGAGTTTACAGAAAATTCTATAAAACTGATGGATGAGATTAGATCACATCAAAGAACTAGCTCTTGTATGAAGACAGACATTCAAATCCATCTACAAACTGAAGAGCATGAAAGCAGAAGTCAAACTATCTGTAACAAGTGGGCAAACTTTCACAGAATTAAGGACAAACCATGACCTTAAAGTTTCAAGCAGACATCCTATGACAGTCAGAATCCCCAAAACAAGCACAACACAGTGAAAATCTAGCCATCTTAGCAGTCTGATTCACAGACACTCTTCTGAAACAAGTATATACCAGAGAAGAACATGAGATGTATTGCAGAGAATCACGCATCCTCCACATTCCAGCAGCTGCAAAAGTGATTCACAACTCCATCCCTGACTTCTTGATGAAGACCTCTGACTATCCAAACTGGTAGAAACAAGTCTGTTAGAATGGCCCCATTAATGGAAGAGATCTCCTAGGACACAAGAAATGATCTCCTACTTGTTATCCAGGCTGCAGTCCTGCTGGTTCTCATAGGGATGAGGAGCTATGCAAATCCACCAAGTGCAAAGAACCTACAACCCAACCAACCAATCCTCCCCACAAACTGCTATCCACAATTTAGTACTTCCTCACAAAGGAGGAGACAATCAAGTTCTCCTTTACCTACTTAGAAAGTAGCAAGTTGTAGTTAGTTAGCTGTGTATGAGATTTCCAAAAGAACAGGGTAAGAACAACATGTTTATTCTGTGGATCATGGCAAAATGCCAGCATGGAGGCAGAGTAGTGATTACTGCCTCTAAGTCATATCACTAATAGGGCAACAATCAGCACGTAGGCAGGCATGCATGAAGAGGCATGCTAAGGAGGAAAAGAAATTGATGGTCACAGAAAGCAGTCAAATGACTGGCATTTACACAAACAAAATGAGGCCAAAACTGAAAATCCAAAAATAAAGTATATCACAGTGCTGTTTCTTCCGCCCAACTACTCTGCTGTACAGCATGCACTGAACACAGAGTGCCAGTGGAGCAAGTGTGGCCACAGAAAAGTTGGCTTCTGCAGTTTGAGAGTCTGACAGGACAGGCCACCCTCACCAACAAGAAAGCAGCTAGTGCTTAGCTCAGATACAATGCCACATGACACAGCCCCCATGCAGACTGTATTCTGCAAACATGGAATGATTTCAGTCTGAGCAAAACAAACCTTGTGGTTCAAACTGTTAAATTATTACTCTCATGTCTAGATTTGGTATGGCATAAATACAAAGTTACCACTCTTAGGGCTTTCTCAGAAGAAAGACCTGAAGTTGCTTGGAAGGGAAAAGTGAGCAGCAGTCAGTGGCATGCTGCAAAGGAAGAAAAAAGTGGTTTTTCCTCTATGATGAGATTAGATAGTTTCAAGAACAAAAGATACCATCTAGACTGAGAAACGGCCAAGGTGCTAAAGAAAGCAACCTGAACATGCTCAGTCTTGATTATCCAGGTAAGACTATTTACCTACTGCAATATGCCACAGTTTGTACAAATGCAACCCCATCATACAGAGCCAAGAGCTCGGGGCTGCCTACTCAGCATTCCAGCTGCACTGCTCTTCTACTTATCTGATATTTAAAATACAAACCGCATTAGGGACGTCATAGGCAACTCCCTTGCCAAAGACCGGCGTAGTTAACCGAGAGTACACATCCTCTGCATTCAGATCTTCGTTTTTACTATTGAACAGTAGAGCAGCAGCCTCACTACCCAGTAAGTATGTGAATGTCTTGCCAACCATTGTGAAACTGAACACAGGTCCATACTAAGAAAGAGAATAAATTAAAAAAAAATTATTTTAAATAAGAAAAAATCATTAAATCCCAATCTCTCTGTACAGTCTTTTATAAATTACTTTTTCTCCTAAGAAGTATCGAGATGTTTAATAAAGATAAATATATTTTAAACCACACTTAAATTCGTTCTCAATGTGCATAGTAGTGGTATCTAATGTTATAATGAACACATGTGAACATACACATTTTAAAACCATTTATCTTAGAAAATGATAATAAAAGATCAGTCACACTAAAAAAACTAGCAGAGAGATTGCAGCACATATTGACCCCAGTAATCTACAAACACTGTCTTGTAAAAATCTGGATTTGGAGTTGTGCATAGATAATTAGGGGCAAATAAGATTTTGAAGTTCAAAAGTCATCTCCAGCAGACCTTCACGCACCAGATTTGACTTTCTCTAAGCTAACCAAACTAACATTTAAGCTTATAACTCTAGATAGTTTTAGAGATGTGAAACTGCTTGATAAATCTAATTTAATTGGAATTAAGGCTCTACTGATTTAGTTAATTTCTTCTAGTCTCTTATAGAATAAAAACTACAGAGGTTTTATACACAAGCTCTTTTAACATCAGAGAGGCCTTGAAATACCACAGAGGTGGTCAGCTACATTCCAACCTGGTCACAGATCGGTAAAGAATGTGATTAAAAGTTACCAATTACGGCAAGAAATAATTTCATGCAAATGGCTTTTTAATTAAATTGTGATTCAGCTATGTATTCAGCTATGTGTTACCCAAATGTACAAGCATATTTGTGACATGTGAATCACGAGAGCTCAGAAAACACTACATAAAGAGATCTGAAGATCACAGAGCCTATTGTGCATACTCCATTCCATATTCGAGGTAGTAAATGAGAATTTAATGATTTTAAAAGGCCCCAGAGAAAGAACTTAATAGATACACAAAAATATTTTTGTATATGCTCAGCCAGCCATGTGCGAAAACATACCTTGTCATAAGCATTTTCCAAAAATTCAATGGGACTTTTTCCAAATGCAATTGCATGACCAAGAAAAGGGATGCTTGATGAAATAAAAGGTGGGTAGTTCTGTAGAAGAAAGAGAAAAATAATTATTGAATTTTCTTCAGAGATTATCATAGACTTATGAATTAATATAATATCCTGAGCTGGAAGGGACCCACAAGGATCAAAATCCATCTCCTGGTCCTGCACAGGACCATCCCCAAAGGTGACAGCATGGGCCTGGCAAAGCTGTCCAAATGCTTCTTGAACTCTGCCAGACTTGGTGCTCTGACCACTTTCCTGGCATGTGCCAGTACCCAAAAGTAACAAAATCATGTCCATTTACATAAAAACTAACCACAGAGAAAATTTTATATATATTTGTTTAAACTCTTTTGTGAAAAGGTCAACTTTAAAAAAATATTCAGTTGTTCAGATAGAAATACATTTAAAAGCCGCAAAGGTTAATGAATGTGATTGAGATTCTTCATACGCCGCCTCTGAATGTGAAGCACAAAGATGCTGCAACTGAAAAGAAGGCATTCAGAAAAACCAAAACAGTGCTGGAGGATTTGCTAAACAGCCCCTCAAAAGCAGCTTTAGGTTAGCACGGTGTTTCATACATTAACGGGCACCTTTTCTAAGCTGCATCGATGACAGTACCGGGAACGCCCTTGGGTTCCGCAAGCCCCGAGCGCCTCTCTGCCCCGGCGGTCCCATCCAGCCCGGTGAGGCCAAGTCGGTAAGTGCCCCAGCAGCCATTCTGAGCCAGAAGCCGGCCCGCTGCCCCAGCAGCCACCCCGAGGAGGCTGCAGGAGACGCGGCCGGACCCCGCTCCCCCCAGCCGGACCCCGCTCTCCCCGGCCCCAGCGCCGCTCCCCCGCACTCCCGAGGGCTGTGCCGAGGCCGCTCCGGGGCCCGCGCTCTGCAGTGAGCCCACTCGGCCGCGGGCACCGGCCGGCCGAACGCTCACCTGCTGCTCGGAGCCGAGGTGCCGCCGGTAGCTCAGCTGGAACAGGTAGCCGAGGCTGAGCGCGAAGGCGGAGGCGGCCAGCACCAGGGAGAGAGGGTTGCCGACGGCCACCCGCTCCAGCAGGGACCCGCCGACCTCCATGAGGTTCAGCATCTTCTCGGCGCTCGCCGCCATCCGCTGTGGCTCCGCGGGGCAGGGCGGCGCGGCGCGGCGCGGCTGGGCCGTGCTGGTCCGAGCCCATGTGACGGATCGCAGCGCTGGGCTGATCTCTGCCCATGTTACGATTGCCGCCGCCAGAGCCAACCCGCGGCCGCGCTGCGCGGGGTGACGGCATCGGCCGGGCTGCGGCCCGCGCCATTGGACGGGCTGGGAGCGGGGGCGGGCCCGGCCGCCTCAGGCTCGGCCCCTCCGGCGGTGGGCGGGGAGTGGGGCCGGGCCCGGCCGCCTCAGGCTCGGCCCCTCCGGCGGTGGCCCCGCGGCGGTCGGAGCTCGGGTGCTCGGGGTGCTGCGTGTCCTCGAACAGCTCGACAGCACCGGGAAATGAGGCTTCTGACGGTGAAATGTCCCTCAGGTATCACTGCCGGCGCCCCCGCTGACAGCCCGGCAGGGAACAAGGAGAACGAGGACATCTTATTTGTGTTTAATTCCAGCTGCTCAAATGTTTAATGTCAGAAAATCCCTGTGTTGTTTTTGAAATGAGTTTCCACTAAGATTTAAGGGTTTAAGATCACATAGTGCACAAAGCTGCATTTGGAAACACAGAGCTCATCACAGCCGAGCTCAGATTGTTGTCCATATACAATTTTTTAATTCAACAGGAATGTATCTTAATGCATTTCCAGAAANGCGGGGAGTGGGGCCGGGCCCGGCCGCCTCAGGCTCGGCCCCTCCGGCGGTGGGCGGGGAGTGGGGCCGGGCCCGGCCGCCTCAGGCTCGGCCCCTCCGGCGGTGGCCCCGCGGCGGTCGGAGCTCGGGTGCTCGGGGTGCTGCGTGTCCTCGAACAGCTCGACAGCACCGGGAAATGAGGCTTCTGACGGTGAAATGTCCCTCAGGTATCACTGCCGGCGCCCCCGCTGACAGCCCGGCAGGGAACAAGGAGAACGAGGACATCTTATTTGTGTTTAATTCCAGCTGCTCAAATGTTTAATGTCAGAAAATCCCTGTGTTGTTTTTGAAATGAGTTTCCACTAAGATTTAAGGGTTTAAGATCACATAGTGCACAAAGCTGCATTTGGAAACACAGAGCTCATCACAGCCGAGCTCAGATTGTTGTCCATATACAATTTTTTAATTCAACAGGAATGTATCTTAATGCATTTCCAGAAAGTTCTGGTTTGGGTAGGTCTTTTAAAGGCAGTATATTTGTTCATCCAGTGAGTCCAGTCAGTTTCTAAAGTTTAAATGTGTAGATCTGAGAATACTTGAAGGAAGCCAAGTTGATCATTACATACATACAATGAGACATTACATACATTACATTAAATGAGACATTTCAACAGGGTACAGTTGCAAAGATATCTGTAATGCTTTAAAATAAATTTTTGCAAAGTTCAGAAACCGAAATTCTCTTAAATTCCCTACTTCGTCTGAAATAAACTATTTGTTGCTACCAGTTCTGAGTACTTTTAGTTTTGTCAGCTGGAAAAAGTCAACAGACAAAAGCATAAGCTTGTTACTGAATGAATATTTTTACAGTTTTTTTAAACGTGTAATATTCTCTGGTAAACCCTGTATCAAGGTCTCACATGTGCTGAGTAGTACTAGATGAGTGGAGGTAGCAGAGAATGCTTGTGAATGCAGATATGTGCATGGAATCAATGTTGAGTACCTTCAAATTCTTCATGTCAGCTATGGGATCTAGTTTTCAGTTTGTTGCCTGCAAGCTCTGAAGTTTCAACACTTTTCAACGCCAAAGGAAATTAATCAGTGCTGTAGTGATTGAGAGAGTTCCTTTGTACTTACAAGCTTGATAATTCTTTTGGGGACATGAGAGCTATCACTGGTTGTTATTGACATTCTGCTCTGTCCATTTATGAAGTGAAGACATTTCTGGTGGAACAGCATCAGTCTATTTGTTCCAAGGGAGAGGATTTCCAGATTAATTACCTGTATATGAGTGATTTTTATTTAATTAATAATTATATTTAAATTTATATAGAATAGTAATTTAGTACATTATTTTTATAACTTTACCCTATAGTAATAACAATTAAGGTAAAGCAGAGCTTTTGTAAACCATGTATGTTGTTTCTGTTGAACCTTTATTTCTTTTTTCAGTCAACAGCCCAGCTTTAAACTGCATCCAGCTGTAAGCTGACAATGGCTGGGAAACCCCCACCTCCCTGGAGCAATTGTTCCCTGCACCAAGCAACAGCAGCAGCAGCAGGACATAGCCCCAGAACCAAGGCTCCCCTCTTGAACAAGCTGCTCACTGGGGTCAGTTATTCCACTTGGTAAAATCGTGCCTCTTTTTCCGAGTTTTAAGTTCTCAGTTACAGGGCCTGGCTGAGTGTTCTACTCAAATTTTTGCTTTTGGCAGCTGTACAGGTTCTTGCTTTTTAAGAAAGTGCTTGTTAGGTGGACTATAGGTGGTGAGCTGGGCAGCTCATGTTTACAAAGACACAAGTGTCAGCTTTGCCCACCTTGCAGCTCATTTCATTGGTTCTTTGGTAGTGATACGAGGGTTGTTACTAATGGTCTGTCTCAGTGGTGTTGGATTTTTTATTCCCCTGCTTCCAGATGAAAGGAGAGCACACACCTGCCTTGCCCCAGCAGGGCAGCATAAGCTCCTACATTCCCAGGTGCCAGAAACCTCTGGGACTGCAGAATTGGGCTCCTGCTGCTCAATGGCTCCACTGATGTGCAACATCTGCAAATCTCTGCCTTGCCACGATGAACAGTTTCCAGTTTACCTGGTAAATTCCTGAGCAGTTACCAAGGTGCACTACCTTAATTCAGAGTTATGATGGGACTGGTCCTCTCTGATGCTCTTTTCACATACCTTACAAAGATAAGCATGTTACAAACTACTGCTCTTTGGTAATAACACCTGTGGTAGTAACACCTGTTACACCTGCTTGGTGTAACATTTGATGGCACCTTCATGCTGGCTACAAAAATAGAAACACCAAATATGACTTGTTGCAAACAATTTATTAGGTAGCAATAAATAAGAATTTAGCAGAAAGGACTACACAGCAGTAAGGCATATTTATAGTATAGTTATATAGGCAACTGACACACCTTTCTAACATTTTCCTCTAGTTTTCTAAGAAAGTGCTATGTAGAGAAATGTATTTCTGATACCAGTGCCAAGTGATAGCAGGGATGCACGATGAAGGACCTGACTGCTGCATTATTTACCTTAAATAAAGCATAACAATCCAAGAATATTTACCATTATTTAGGCCAGTGAAGTTTTAAGTAGAAAAGTACAGCTTGCTAAGAAGAATAAAAAATACAAATCTCCTGTTCACGTTTTTAACGGCTTACTACTTTAATTTCTTAAACTGCAGTTACTAGTAAGGTATGAGTAAAAGTACTATACAACAGCACAGTTCTTCACATTCATTTTAGCTTTTATTTGAAAACTTAAAGGCAAGTGCTAATTTTTATTTTTTTTTATAAAAGCTTTTTTTTTTACAAAATATTGCACACTGTTTTAGCATGCAGTTTACACGGAAGAAATAGTCAAGTGCACTTAAAACCCTGAAATACAACCAGAAATTTCAAAGATTTGTGTTACAGATACTATTTTAATGTACAAGGATATGTTTCAGACTGCATAGGATCCCACCTTACACTTGGGACCCAACTTGGTGAGCCCCAACCCTGACTCTTCAAAGAGCAGGCAGAATGCTTACAAACTGTATCTGACTTCCTTGTCATCTTCATTCCTGCATCCTGCACTGCTTTTAGCCTGAAGAAACTGAATTAATCAGTTGGAAAATTATTTAAGAGAAATAACTTAGTACCTCCTGTATGATTTTTTGTTACTGCATATGTGTTGCAATCCAGGGTAGGATTTATTAAACTTTCTGAAGTCCTCTGAGTAAGGTTCATCTGTAAATCCCTGTCTCCCTTTTCTCCATACATACATTTTATATTGCACAGCAAAAGTAAAAATCCATTTTACAAAACAAGCATGCTAAACATTCAATATGGCTTCTGAATGATTTAAAGTATTTCCCTTTTGGCATCCTCATGCAGTATTTTAGTATAAATATGAATACAAAGTATGAGAAAGTTAAGAGCAAAAATAAAGCGGGCTCAAATGTTTGTCAGAAACCAAATAAAAAACAAAATTTTACCAAAAGTAGTTGCTGAACAGTCTAACTGGTCTAACTGGTCTCTTAAGCATATTTATCAATAGTATCTTAGAAATACAGGGTATCTACAAAATACTGCAACATATACCACCTCCTTGATGTTCCACGCAATGACACAAAAGGTAAATAGGTTAACTGAGACTTGCTTAATGGCACTGGTAGTCCCATATTTCTCTGGGAACAAAAGCTTTACTGGATTCATGCTTGTCAAACTCGGTAAACTATTGAGATTTCATCAGCTTTATTGGTTAAGCTCAAGCCCTACAATAGTTAATATATGAAACACAAAAATATTTATAAAAATAACAGATATGTTGTATAGTTTTTTTAAAAAAATAAACCATGCAGCTTCTGTACAAAGTTAAAAAACTGTACAAATTGACTGTTCTATTGTGTAAAATTCATGTACATGGAAGTCCTGTTACAAGGAGGAACAAGTTGTTTTTTGCTCAGCCATCAGATGCCATCTCGTAACTATTGTTCATTTCCATCACTCGTTTCTTTCAGTTGGCATTAGCTGGCCATTTAATTTCATCAGGAGTTTTACAACAAGTCCTGCCTATGTAAAGGGATGCAATTAAATTCTATCAGCATTTCAGAACTATGACAATCAAGTACATGACAAAAGCAATTCTCAGCTTTATCCAATCTCAAACTTCATTACTTTTGATCACAAAGTTACTGGCTGCAGCTCTCTGAATCTCATTATATTTGGAATTCATCTAAGAGAAGGAGGGATTGGGCACATGCAAGAAACAGTTTCAATTAAGCAAAAGGTTCATCGTAATGATTATAGATGCATTTTATGCATTTTGAATTCTGAAGGCTTCACATGCTAAGAAAACAAGCAAATATTCTGAAATATTAATAATAAAGCTTCAAAATCTTTTTTGTGGGGGCTTGGCTTAGGCTTGTAATATACTGTGCAAGGGTGGTCAATCTCAAGAGAAAAGAGGCTTGTGTATCTAATTTATGAAAAAAATAATTGAATGTAAAGGATGCAAAATGATACTGCTTACCTGTTTGGTATGCACAATAAAGCTCATTTTGTTTTCCAGACTGTGGATTTGAAAGCACGTATCTCCATCTCCCAACTGCCACATAAAGCAACCATACTTTAGGCTGAGGAGTAAAGCCTATGATCAAATGTAGGAAATTGTCACTCAGAAAATATGCTCCATACTTATAAACTGAACTTCCCTTCATTCACAAAGACAGGATTCAGACTTAAACCACTACATTCCACAACTCCACTGTAGTTCATAAAGTAGTGAAGTGAAAAAATGCAAGACTTTAGTGAACTTATAAAGACCTTAAAATCTTGGAAATTTTCAGTCAAGTTTAACTAAACAGTTGGATGTGAAATTACTTTTAGTACAAAGATTTTTAAGAGAAGAGAATTAAGTTTTATATTTTTTTAAGTTATCACTGGCAGTTCACTTAAGCTGACCTTTGTTTCCATGTTGAGGAGGTGCAGCCCTTTTACGTTTACTCCTACGTACACTTTGATGACTTTATGGCTACTTGAACTTGCTTTGGTGAATATCTGTCCTGTGAAAAAAGCTGCTCCATAAGTAGGAATTTCCCAGCAATTCTGCAAGAACATGCGCTGAAGGTGATGCATCTCCTTACTGACACCTTCACTGGTGCTGAGATTCTAAAAATAAAGAAACAATGGCAATCAGCAAGTCCTTCCAAACAGTTGTGATTGTTTGAAGAAAACCCACTGTCAAGTGCAATCCCTACTAAATGCGTATTTCCAAAGTGCCTTCCCATCAACCATCTTCCTACAGCTAAATTAAACCTTAGAGCCATGGAAAGGCTCAAGTGCTAGAAGAGACTGAGGCAAAACCCAGATACCTATATAAGCCTTGAAAATCTGAGCACAGACACACAACCTCTGAAGGGCCCCACAGATTTGCCTCTCTCAGAAGTAATTGGGGCTTGGGATCAGCAGCTATGCGCCCATCTGATACTAAATGCATCACAATTCTTAAAACTAAGTATTCTTCCTCCTTTAAGGGGTCCCATCCAGTGAGACATGGTAAGATGAGCAAGTACCTCCTTCCAAAAACGTGGATTGTTTTTTCTTTTCTAAGGAAAAGAGGAGTGCAGACCTCTTTTCATTAGTGGAGCCTTAATTGAGAATGAGACAGGTTTCTGTTCCTTCCTCCTCAGTAGAGTGCAGCAGTCAGAACAAACTATTGCTGGAGTGCTCCTCAAAGCAGAATGATAACAACCACTCTAACAAAAAACTATTTGGGCCATGGACAAGATTAGAAGGCACAGACACAAGGGAGAACACAAATCTTCATCAGTTAGGGGGCTATGACTGTGGGTGTGGTAGACAGGATCAGCCTCTCTGGATCCACACCCTGCCTTACAGCTTACACAGCCATTTCTAACATGTAAAATCTTCAAAACAAAAGACTGCAACTGCTTTCCCCTTCCCTCCATGTCCCACAGCCTAACATAATCTCCCAAAAGCAGAAGTCAAGAAAGCTATGCTCATTCTTACATATAATTTGATGACAGAGTAGAGATGTCTTTGCTACGCTATAGTCTTAGACCACCATCACCCCCTCCTTCATCTCTATTAGAAAGAATAGGAATGATCTGCTAATTTCTGACAAAAAAGGTGTGGCACCAAAAGAAAATTTATGACTGAGTAATCCCATTTCAAAATGAGGAGCAAGGTTTGAAAACATTCCCTAGGTGCCTCTGCAGCATTTCCTGGCAGCTACCTTTAGTGATGCACATCAGCTGGTAGAGTTCTCTTTCTGACACACCTCACTTTTTCCACAATTACTTGTGAAGACCACAAATTTAATCTGACCTCATTTGGGACCCACAGCCCTCAGTCAGATGCATTTTTACACAAGCAGCCCAAGTCAAAAAAAATTGAAATTTTTGCTCAATTAACTGCTCTAATCAAAGGAGTTTGTGTGTGTGTGCATGTGTGTGCACATGTGCACATCAGCAGCACTACCAGATCCCTAAGATACAAGTTATGCTGACAAAAAGGACTTTGGGGATCTATTGCTACAAGCAGATGTGGAAATTTAAATCACAGTAGATTTTCTCACACCTATGCCTGAATTGGAAGTAAGCCAAATACACAGCTAACACTGAAGGTAAATGAACAGATAACAAACATATTTACTTTTAACCAAGAGATCTGTAACTATACAAGAACTATATTCCAACAACCCATCCCAAAAATTCATAACATAGACATTTTTAGCTTTTTATACCAGTATTTCTGTTCATTAATTGACAACCAAACAACCAAAAATGTTTAAGAACAGGATTTTCCACTACCTGCTTATCTTACCTTGTATTCATGAAGTATCCTGTTTGTCCAATGAGGAGCTTTGCTTTTTAGTTTAGTTATTGGTACAATGGATTTAAGATTTTCTTCACTAAGAGAAAAACAAAGAGGAACAAAGTTTTTCTTTACTAAACAAATTAAGAAAAAAAACAATGTCTGCCACAGTGTACCATCATGTCACATACTGAGCTAGACAGCTCCTACTCTATCTTGCCTCATCAGATAAGATGGTTTCCTAAGATACAGTGCAATTCTCAGTTAATGAAGATTCAGCTTTACATTATACATGTGTCACATATCATGGACATGGCATGGAGACGAAATGCCAGCAGAACACATGACTCATACTTGGTTAGAGAGTAGTTTGGTGAATTCCAGGTTGGAAGCCAAAATTATATACAAAATGCCATTTACACCAGCATATCACATACTCAGAAAATATGACAGACTGTAAACACTCTTCCTTCCCCTCCTGTAGTCAGCACTACCCAGGACTCAGCCCAATTAATTTCCACATTTAAGTTATATATTACATGACATGAAAGAGAAGCTACTTACATCAACTGCCTTTTTTAAAAAACCCAAAATGCAGGAAACAAAAAAAGCTAAAAGGAAGAATGCAAGCCTTTACTAGTTTGCTTTTATGTACAATTAAGACAGTCTCAAGACCTAGTGATGTAACCTATTTAAACTGTATTTGGCAGTATATATGATCTGCCAAGCAAAAACCCTACACAGGACAGTGCATCAGACCTTTAAGGTCAAGGATACTCTCATACAAACAACAGCCTGGATATATTTTTGGAATTACCAGTCTTTTAATGAACATTTATGTCAACTACAAAAAGAAAAACAGATTATGAAACTCCTCATCTTTATGAAGAAGAACTATGTGAATATGGATGGAAAGCATGTCCAAATGGCTTTTTATCTAACCCAAACTATCTTTGCAGGTAGTCCTGTCTGTAGAGCCAAACACTTCCATTGAGGACAAACTTGGAACCACAGATACGCCTCAGTGTGGAGAGGAACACCCCCCTGCAGCTGCTGGGAGTCAGTTTCATACAAAACTGAGCTGCACTGAACTGCACACTCATACAGCAGGGCAGTCCCACTGAAACCCCATTCTCCTTATGCTCCCCACTCATTGGCTGTGTAACTGCAGGGCAATATATGCAAAAACCCACCAGGCCAAGGCAGCTCAGCTGATGCTATGAATAAGATATGAGAAGCACAGCAGCATTCCTGAACAGCACAACTGCTGTTCCATGAATGAAGTGAGGTGGAGATGGCAGGAGGTGAAGGTGCACACAGTAGAGAACTGGAATCTTCATGGGCTCAGATACTGCCGTAGAAATGTATGTGGGAAGAACAAGCCATCCCAAAATAGCTCAGCTACTGTTGTGCTGGCATGCAGAGAGAAGGAGACAGAAAAATACCATCTGGCTGAGCCCTACTGGTTCTATGGGTTTGACCAATTTAGTACAGCATTTCTCCTACAAATCACAGAAGAGAAACAATATCGCTGCATAGTCTGTCCAAAGAGGGAAAGTCAATCCCAGACATTGGTCTAACTGCCATAGTGAGATGTTTCTTCAACATTGCTCAAAGCCTCAGTCCTGTCAGAACCCTCCAAATGAATAATGTTGTTTATTTTGGTATTACTGTACCTCAGGACAGGTTTTATACACTACAGAACCTGCACCCCTCTGTCTAGGACTGCAATAATTAAGATTAATACATTTTCACACCTAATAGAAGTGTCCACCTTCTATTAATGCTACAAGGGTTACATGATTACTCTGAACTATAGCTCAGTGAAGAAGAAAACCAACAAATATATCATACCTAAAGTTTGAGGGTTCCATAGTAAGTGCTATCTAAAAATACTTTATCTAACCCATAATTTTAAGTTTTAAACACATACTTACTTTAGAAAGCCCTGCTTATGTTTCTTGCTCTCATAATTTCCATAGACTATTTGCAGAAGCAAACTTGCCAGTGTAATCAGCTTTGCATCAGGTGATGTATAAAAACCTTTCAGTAAATTATATCTGGCCTCATCAAAAAGTATAAGAATAGCCAATGGATCCTCAATCTGTTAAAAAAATTTAAATAACATGATTTCTTTGTAAAGAAGGAAAATAAGCTTAGAAGCTATAAATACTATTTCTCACTGATTCAGAGACAGAAGACAAAGGTGTGATCCTGACTGAAGTGTATATTTTAGTGGTACTTTGTAATAGAAGCATTGCTTTTCATTGACTTACTTCAACACTTCACTGATCTAACACAGAAAATCAAAGCCAACAAGCACACCATGCCTGATCCAAAAGCTCACAGAAATACTGGCATCTGTGGATTTTTTCCCCCATGAATTCATTTTTGGTAATATGTTTGAATAACCCCATTGAAATCGACTAATTAAATAACTGAAAAACAGCACAAGGAAGAAAATCAGGCAGGTTGTTTTTAGCCGTATGACAGACAGAGACTGACACATGGAGACATTGGACAAACCCAACTGAGAGGCTGAGAAATGGAGAGAACAAAGAGATGGCAGGAAGGCACGAGAGAGGGAGGGAAGAATGTGAAGACTTAAACCATTACAGAAAAGGAGATATCATTTTAAAATAAGTTTGGAAATTACTACAGTCACTATACACACTGAGTTTTGATGGTCAAAGTGTTCTGAGTTTGAATTTCATTCACTTCCAAGTGCTGACCTTTTTTTCTATTTCCAGTGGAAGTCTCACATCCCTTCTCAGGAAAAGCTGTGAAGTTTCCCTTTGAGGATCCAAGTTTGTCAGTTCAGTGAATATTTCAGGCCAGTCTCGAATATGCTGTAAAGGCTTGTGATATGGCTTCAGCTGGAGACCTGAAAAATAACAGGTTTGTTTCTAAATAAACAAACAGAATAACCCAGCACATACACACACACATACACATAAAT
>VZTT01066871.1:4270-23701 GCA_013400855.1 Buphagus erythrorhynchus
CTGAGCCTGTGCCCCAACATATCAAAGGGTATATTCAACACTGCTTTCACAGCTTCTCTGGTTGCCTTCGCAGTTGCATGATCTCCCAAGTCACCCACACAGAATGAATACCACATGAAACTGAGTAAGGCAGGTCTCCAGGGACATAACAACAGCAGCTGCAATGGCAAACCAGCAGGGATAAAACCAAGAGCAGAGAAGCTTAACACGTATCTGTAGCAGAGAGTGCTGTACCAAACGAGACAAGCTATAATTAAAGAAAAGTAACGTTGCTTCTGCCTTTTACCAATTGCTCAGTGGTGCATCATTCACCCAAGCTGCATCCCTACACTCCTCCATCTCGTAGAAGAGCTCCTACATTCTGGCAGTGCAGAAAGCTCCAGCTCCCTCACATTTGTCACTTGTGATAAACCTCCTGTCATGCTTTAGAGGACATGCTCTGGGCAAGTCTTCTCAGGAGATTCCTAATGAATCAGGCCATACATAAAACAAGTGAAGAAGGAGGTACCTGCACAACATAGCAACATATTTTTATCACGCTATTTCAAAATTCAACAGGGCTGTTCTCATGCGTCCTGCTGGGATTCCAAATGAATTGCTATTTCAAATACATTTCATCTAAATCAACTCAGGAGACATAACAAACACAAATAAAAGTTCATTGATGAAATTAAAAAAAAAAAAACAAAACACTTTGCTGATTACTTTCTACTATACTAAATTTAAGGATCTGAACAAATGAGCGGCAAATTGTATAGCCATTTAATTGTATAGCCATGGAGTTGTGAGAGCAAACCTGCTTTAGAAAGGCATGCATTAAAAAGTAAGGCTTAAATTCACTTTCAAAACACCATATGTCACAATGTTCAAAAAGCAATGAGAATCAATCTTTTCATAGGAAAGTAAGCAAAAATACAATTGCAAAAAAATTAAAATTCATTACTTAAATGAAGAGTTTCTGTCTGCTCACCTAAGCAACAACTGAATTTTAGTTGCTTACATTACTTAAATTAGCAAATTAAATTGTTCAAATTATGTTCTTTACATATTTAATTCTAATCACACTACTTGGTCACAGTATCATGATAAACACTGATTACTGTCACAAAGATGATCCTTTTTCTCTACCGCCTAATGTTATTGCATGTAACCAACAAGACAAACAATTTAAACAATGGGAGTCTATGAAGTGCTATGTCTGTTTTGAAGCAAATCCTTTGGTTCAATTTAGAAGGTGATTTGGATCCTGGTACCTGAGTATTTCTGGGTAAGTAAAACCACGTAAGCCTTCAAACAGCTCAGCAGCACAAGAAGAAACCCTCCTGGCTCCAATCACTGTCCAGTAAATGGAACAACCTTCTGGAGCTTTTTGCTGCCAGCACCATCTGAAAGCATTCTGGCCAGTTTTTAACGTGACACTCAGTATTGCAGAATCAACAGCACTGTGTAGCAGGCAAAGCACCAGCCCCTCACTCCAACCAGCCTGACAGCATTGAAAGGCAGCTCAGACCTGGGAGACTTGACATAGTCCACCCTTTTTAAGAAAATTTGTCGGTCTGCCTGTCCACGTGAACTCTCTGACCCTGAGTTTAGCGCAGTTGGTTGGAGCATGGTGCTAATAATGCCAAGGTTGATGGTTTGATCCCCATATGGACCCTTCAAAAAGTTGGACTTGATAATCCTTGTGGATTCCTTCCAACCCAGAATATTCTGTGATTCTATGAAAGCCCCTCTTAGAAATGAGCCATTGCTCTGCCTGCAGACAAGGGAAATAGAACTTGCAGTCCCGTGTTGACTGGGGAGTTAATGTATGTGGGTTCTCACTGTAGATTCATTATCACCAAGCCACTCTCTTCCAGTTACAGTTAGTATGTTTGCTTTCTTGGTGACCAGTTGGCAAAGAGGACATTTTCACAAGAACTTGCTGATCTCAAGGGACCATGGATGATCAGCAGTTCTGACTATTCTGCTCTAACTTCTCCTCTTATAAATGGATAAAAGATCCTAAACAGTATAAATCATAATTTGTTGTATTTCCTGAAGAACTGCTTATCTTTGTTGTGGTTTTCTTTTGAAGCAAACACTATTTATAAACTGATACTGTCATATACATTTTCTGTATAACCCTTGTATACCTCCTAACTACTATCAGAAACATTAGGAAGTGAAAATGTGCTTTCATTGTATGTGTAAGCTATAAAAATAGCTGTTACATGAAAGATGTTATTTACACAGTAGCAAAATTATGCCCATCTTTTCTCAGGAGAACTCATATTGTTGTTATTCAATTTGTTTCTCAGCAAAGAGGCACTTCTCTGCACGGGTATCAATTCTTTCAGCAGAGATAGAAAGGACATTACTCACTCTGCACATCTTGGAAAGCTTTGAGATATTCTACAGTGAGGAGAGGCTGAGGCAGTTCACGGATAAAGAGTTTTAAAAGACTTGCTGCATCATGTTGCTTTACATTTTCCCAGTTGAAAGTCCCTTCATAAAATTTTGCTTCCAGTTCTTGGCAAAGACCCTGAAATGCAATGGATACAGAGAGCACTAGTAACATTTGGCTGCTGGAAGTCACGCATTATACACACAGCAATACTTTCCACACTTTGAAAGAGGGGGAAGGATATCTGAAATATCACTTAACTCCAGTTGCTGCTGGTCTTTTTCTACAAAACAGATAAATGTGGGATCAGAAGTACTGCAAGCAAACACACATTAATAGGCAGCAGTCAAATCATACAGGAAAAAATCCCATGGGCCTGAGTCAGAGCCATATGTAATAAATGGAAAAAGAAACAAGAAGAAACAGATATCATACTCAAGTACATAAGGGTCATGACTTCCCCTCCACCCAAATATTAAGATTTGTCTGATATACAGAGCAATTCTGAAACTGCTACCCAAGGGCATTGCTGTAATGCATACATGGCCATTTTCATAAACAAATAAGGCAATTATGTGTGTTGACACACAGCTTCTTATCAAAATATACACTAAGGTGAGGCTGGTTCTCTTTTTAAAACACAGGGAGTGATTTGTGTAACTGAACAGCTGAATGTCTTGCCATCTACAGGGAATTCCATGCTGCTGGGCACATATAGCTTTGCCTAGCATGGGGTGTCAAGCATGCCCTGTGTGGAAGCAGACTGTCCCGCAAATCATGAGGTTGTGCAGCAGAGTAAAGAGATGTAAAAGTCTCAGTGGAAGGTCATAACTTTGGGGCTGGGAAAGGATGGGATACTGCTGGCAGCAAACATTACCATATCCCTGCCCTGCTGCCATGGCAGTGCTACTACTGGGCTTTCACAGATGCACAAATGGGAACACACTGCAAAGACCAAGTCCTTCTTAGTCTATTGCTAAGTATCAGTCCTGATCTCACACCCACTTCATTCATTTCCTAGTCTGGCAGAGTGAGAAGTAACCTCAGTATAGGGCCAGAGGCCCCAAGGCACCTCTCACAGGTCCCTCCCTTCTTCTAGCTCAGTTATTCTGGACGGAAAAGGAGGACAGAGGCACTGGCTTGTTTTATAAAATATGTTCTGTGGAAAAATATGGCCATAATTATTTATCTGGACAAGAAGGGAACATTGAAGAGAGGATATTAGATACATTTTTAAGATACCCTTCTCATTAAATTTAACTTTGTCCAAATCGAAAATGGATCTATTTACAAAGAAAATGTGGACACTTAAGTTTGATAAAAGTTGGATATTCTCAACTGTCTTCCAGAGAGATCTTCTGTCTCCACTGACTGTATTGGAGGTTGAAATGTGCAATGGTCAGAATTCAGATGTCTAAAGTCAAGTGGGTATGATTTCCTGATCATCAAAAATAGCAAGCTTTAGAAACAGAGATGTAAATTCTCCCTCTGAGACTCATCACCTTCTCCATCCACATTAAGACCAAATCACTGCAGTAAATGCAGTATTAAGCATATAGATACAATTATTTTATATGAGAGGCACAGGCAGAAATTTCAACTGTGTGTCCTAGTGCTCCGATGCCTACATTTTAAAGTAAATGTATTTGACTGTGGGGTATATCCAATGCATTTTTAAAAATAACCCTAAAATCTATAGAATATGATAGCAAAGTATTTTTCTGTGTCTTTCTATACAACTATATATTGAGGAAAATAATTTATTTTCTGTTTAAGAAAATTAAGAGAAAACTTCAGTCCTTTAGTATGATAAATTCCTTGCTTTAAAAAAAATTCTACTAGAATAAGAACTAAACATATTTGCTAACAAAACTATTGCTTAATTTAAAGAAGTAATTCCTGCAAATAAAGAGGTTAAAAATAAATGAAAGTCAAACAGCAAATGATCCACTGTCTGGGAAATTGTCTTAAGCTAATAAAATCAAAGAACAAACAAATAAACAAAATCACTAAGAAATCACTCCAGTTTGTAGAACTGATGTGAAGTGGAAAATAAAGAATAGAGGAAAACTGAAAAAAAAATTAGTTTCTTAGTTACTGGTAAATAAACAAATCCAATTTCCATAGTATGCCCTTCTTCTAGTTATTTCTAATGAACCAGCAGCTGGACCAAGTTCTACACAACAGAGGTTGGCAGACGTCTTCGGACAGCTGAATCCACTTAAATGGTCCTTTCTGTTTAGAATTTAAGGCCAGTTCAGACCATCTTTTTAACACACTGAGTGTTGGCATCAATCACACTGTGTATTTAGCTCCCTGCATTAAGGCAAATACTGGGGAAGCGCCTGCATGTAATTGGCACTCACCCTGCGAAGTGTCGGTGTGCACAGACGTGCCTAACAAGATTGCGCTCAGCGAGCCGAGCAGTTATATTGCTGTTCATAAAAATAAATGTGAGAGGTTCTTCAGAGCATGCTGCCTGCCTTGCCCTGTAACACAGGTTAAGCCTAGATATTAAAAAAGGCTCACAATGCCAGAGAAAAGCTTCCTCCTGGGGTAGAAATACCGTGTATGAACTGTGCGGATGATTAAACTGGTTCAGGGAAAAAGCAAAAGGCTGGAAAGCTCATGCCAAGAATTAATGAGATTTTGGCACAACTGAATTTGAAACGTAGCTTTGAGTCTCCTTCGAACTTGAACTCCAGTCTTTCCCCAAAACTACCCAGAGTGAAAGCATCATTTCTCTGGCTAATATAATTCAGTTTTCTTTGTAAAGAGATTTTGCTTTCTGTTTTTGAAAATTTGCATAACAATGGGATGCTAAAATATATTTGTATGACAAAATAAATTCAGCAACCACACATACATTTTGGGGGATATTAATAACCTGCCCAATGTTTTACCTTTACTCTTGTCGCAACTCCAGGTATTCTAAGAAGTCCTTCTGTTTCCAGAGTTGTCTCTTCTATCTGGGCAATCAGCTGTCAAACACAAACCAAATTGGCATGAACGAAGATGCCAATTAAAAATTACTGGCAGACATTCCTGATATATTGAAGTCTTTATGCTTGTATCTCTCTCTCTGTGCGTATGCATTTGTACACACACATTTGTAACAAGCAGAGGTTCAAACACAGTTTGCCAATGGATAACAGTTGTTATCCATTGTAGAAGAAAACTTTTATGTGGTTCTTACCCTTTCTTATGAAGACTATTAAAGAAGAGTTTGTTTATTGTATTGAAATAGAAAACTGTATGTTTTTTACCTCCTTCAAGCCTCCTCTGAAGACTGAAGAATTCTTTTCAAAAATAACTGTGGCTTCAAAATTATATCCCAATTACTACCCTTGTTAAAATGTTTCCAAATCAAAATAATTAAGGTAACATTCTCATGAATACTCTAGGACTTTACAAGAGGAGAACTAAGAAGTAGGCTTTAAAGAAGCCTCTGATTTGCAAATTCTGACATTCTAACAGACTCAAAAGTTTCCAACCCTTCACACGGATGAATTTGCAGAAATTACATTAAAGTACTTAAAACCCATACAATAATTTTTTTCTCAAAATAATATGCCTAGAAATATTAACTGAAGGATGGATTTAAGAGTATTTAAAACAAATCTGTAAGCATCAAAAGCTGATGACATAATTTTAGCACAAATAGCTCCCACAATGTTTAACTAGGGCAGTGCCTTTGCTACACGGCTTCCTGCACCAGCGCTTGAGTAAGAAAAATTATGCAACAGAGTTGTGTTTTCTCCAGTTACAGAAATTAATGTAACAGAAATTTATGTAACAGAAAAATGCCATAAAAAAGATTGGACAGAAAACCCCACAAAGTTAGAAAACAGGACTAGAAGTGTCACTCTAGTGGATTTTCCATGGTTTAAAAAAAAAAAAAAAGTGCTAACCGGCCCCACCCAACTCACCCTGTACCCAGCTTACACCAGATCAGTGCCTGCCACTCACATCTGCTGGGCACAAAGACGCTGTGGGCAGTGTGTGACCTGCCATCATCATCACTTCTGGGGAAGGCAAGGTCTGGTGGCATGGCTGGTGGCCACAACTCCTTCATGAACACTCACCCACAAGTGCCCCCTTGGCACACAGCTGGCCACCACCAGCCTCCTGCCTGAGGGAAATCCCTCTTCATCTCTATCAGGGCTGTTTTGCATGGCTTAATTAGCAGGCCAGAGACTGGAATTACTGTCAGGAGAAACTTCTGATGATGACATATGAATTGGTATTACTGTCAGATTTTCCAGCTGGAAAACCCCTGACTAAATTATGTAATTTTTAAAAATTTAAAATCCTCAGTGAAATAAAAACTAGGTGTATTTTTATTTTAAATTAAGTAGCCTTCCTGTTAGCTTGCTTTGCTTCATTTCAGTGATAAACAAGATACATTTAAAAAGCAGAATGAACAAAACTGCTCCCTTACACTTTATATAAACCCCCCATTCTTGGAAAGCATGTGCTGCAGAGAACAAGCAGAAGAAATGGGAAACTTTTTATTTTCATATTCTCATTTGAAGGAAAACTGTATTCCAAATTATGTCTGCACCTTGCAAAACGAATCACATTTCTATGATATTAATGTTTATGTAGAATTTTTGATGCTGCTAGGATAGCAGAGTGATCAATCACTCTTTGCAATTTGATTTCTCAGTTTATAGAATAGCATCTTTCCCAGAAATGTATTTTTATGATTCTAAAGAAGTGATTTCTGGAATGAGTGACACAGCAGTAGTTTTGAGACTGTGATGCAAAACTACTTTGAGATTTCTGTTTCTCAAAAAGTAGCAAGCGCATCTACAAACAGACTGAAATGGTGATGACAGAGCACTGAGTTTCTGTCAGTGTTAAGACAGGTCCACACACAGTCGTTTCTTTTCTTCTCATGAAATGAGACATACTATGTGTGGGCAGTAAATCCAGGGTCTCCATCTTCTTTCCAATTATCTCCCCCATTACCATGACATGATATGGGTCAAAGTGTACCCCTCTGTATTAAAGCAACAAGTCTTCTGAAAAAGCACTTGCCTTGTGAGTTTATTTCTTTGATTCAAAATATGTCTGATACAATGCAAAATATCACATTTACTGTATTAGTAATTAAAGTTGCAAATAAAAGTTACAATAACTTGGATGGATTAGAGTATTATACTGAAAACTGCTACAGGAAGCAAATAAATCCAGGACAAAATGTAATAGTTTTGTCATTTTGCATGCATGTAAAAAGTTAACTCCTTCATGTCTATTTACCTTCTGAAAAATCAGTGGGATCTTGGTTCCTGGGACCTTCTTCTGATCCTGTTCCAGTAAAAGTGACAGTGGGACACCAAACAAGCCAGAGTCTGAATAATAAAGCAAAAGAAACTGAGATATTATCCACATCTTTTCAAGTACATGTGATACTGGCAAAAACCCCCATTTCTGAAGCAGTAAGTCTATTCAATGTGTTCAGAGCCATTCACCTTTTGTTTAAAGTGTTTTAATGTCTTTGCAAGTCAAGTTATTACACAAAACATTCAGGCTAAAAGGATTCATCATCACTTCCTCAGGAGTCCTCTGTTTTGACTTCAAATTGCCATCCACATATTCTGCAGCACAGTAAAGCAAACTGCATACATGAACCATCTGTGTAGTTCTGGTTTGCAGAATGGATGTGATGATGACCCTGCAATGCAGATTTTCACCACTCAATGCAAGTTATTATACTTGAGATGGAAATGGCATGAGTATAATGTCCAGAACCTGGTCACTAAAATGAGACAATTATCACTCAGAGTTGCTCTGAACACTTCTCTCTACGAGAGTTTGGAAATAACAACTTTTCCACTCCTGTGCTTTTCAATTATACAGCACCAGCAGAACAGCAAGATAACCAACTTACTAAAGGTTCATTTTTAAAAAAAGCAAAAGTAAAGTTAATTTTTTTGTTAGAAAATAACTTTTACAATAGGGCTAAGGCAATTCAATCTCTCTTTTAAAAGGAATTTAGTTGCTGTTAATTTAGCCCTGATGAAAAATTAACCTTAGTCTTCATGGAAGTGGGACTTTCATGTGTTATGGCCCAGTTGAATAGAAGTGAATAACCATTTAAAGAGAGCTATGCTAATAATAACTAACCCAAATTTTGCTGACACAGAACTTCTCTGTCAGAAGTCATGGTAATTGCTGTATGTGCAAGTTTTCTGGAGCAGCACATAACAATACATGTAGTTAACAACTGCTGCTTGGCATGATGCTATGCCAATATTGAACACAATGCAATTACTAAAAAAAACTGTCAGCCCTTGAGAAAATACAATATACATCAAAGAAAGATCAATTTTAGTGCCAAACCAGAAGTTCTTATATCTCTGTCAGCATAAAAAGTCTACCTATAAAATACAAGGGACTCATACATACAGGCAATATCCATATCCCATAGCTTTATTATCTTGAAGTTCTTGCCAATAATAAAAGTTTCCATTAAAATGTAGTTGAAAAAAACAAACTCCAGGAGGTCAATAAAAAGGCAGCACTGGGCACAGCACAGCATTCCCTAGAAGAATGATGTTTTCATCATCTTTACATACTCAAGCACAAAGGAGAAAGAGAATAGACCCACCAATGTAGGAATCATTTGGCCAAATAACACTTAAGGGGTGAAGAGGTAAGGGTCAGACAGAGCAACAAGGCACTGAAGGTAGTATACTGCAAAAGCAGATTAGCTTGGCAGAAAAGGGGATGTCATTGTCCATTTCCTATATATTGCCATGAGTCTAGCCTATCTTTAAAAAAAGTTTTAAATCAATTCAACATTTCACGAATGCCTGCCATTCAGATAATAATGCTGAGAGTGAAATTCAATTAACAATTAATTTTGTAAGAAGAATCAGTTATAACTAAGACCCAAAATAAAAGAGAAGAAAGTGCTTTGTCTCTGTTTACTACTGACAGCACAAGTACTTTGGCAAGAAGAAAATGCATTCAAGCGATCAAGGTCTTATTGATGTTTCTGTGTATGCCTTTTGCATTAAAAAAGCTGTTTACTACTACTGTAAAGTGAAGAACATATTCTGAAGAATCTATTGTACCTTGCTGTGTATCTCTATGCTCTCTGTTGCTTTCAATTATTTAAAGTGAGCTACTGCACTGTCACATTCACTGAACCTTGACAACAGAGTTTTGGCCAAAGGAAGCTTGTGATTAACTGGTAACACATCTCAAGCTCTTGTAAAGCATTTAGCAGAAGCCAAAAATACAAAAACCAAACAAAGTTCTGAAAACCTCTAGCATCAAGAAATTGGTTTCCATGCTTTCTATGCTCCCAAGAAAACCACTGTGATTACATATACGCTTCGACGGCTTGCAGAGGAAAATGACATGTAGCAGTTGTCTCTCCTCTGCAACAGTTTAAATCTTCCAGTTTATATGATGCCATTCAGCATAACAACTGCATTATAGCCTAAGTAAATACTGGATGGAAAAGGCCTATATGACAAAGGAACATTTGTGCCAGACAGAATAGAAAACACCTGACAAAGGCTCCCAGGATCGCCCACCTACGGCAACAAAAGCACAAAGGTCAGGTAGACACACCTGAAGGACAGAATTGTAAAGGCTGAAAAAGACCTTTGAGATAATTGAGTCCAATTTTGAAAGTAGATCAGTACCCACCTTCAGGAAATCATGAAAAGAATACCCACAAAGAGCACATGCTCATGCTCTTCGGGAATAAATTAGCACATACCAACTTTTGTGAAGCAATTCTTGTTGCACAGCATGCTACTAAGATAGTTATCCTTCACTCCTTAGATTATCTTCTCAGTGACTGTCTTGAGTTTTAATTTGAGATAAAGAGCTGGAAACATTATGTCAGTGAACTTGTTTAAAGCTTGCCTTAAGGTGTAAAATTAAATGTTGCACAGAACCCATGTTACTGCTTATATATCATATATAAATTTTCTGCTGGAAGATCATAAAGGTGCATAAACAGGTGCATTTGTTTCATTGGATTAAACAGATGCAATTGGTTCAGAATACAAAACACCAACTTACCTTTGGTTTTGATTTTTACAGCTTTTTGTTGCTTGAATTCTGTCCCAAGTATGTCGTAGAGAGCAGTTAATTCAATCAGTGCTAAAGAATAGACTTTCTTCATGTCCTGAGGGGCTAAGTCACCAATCTTTGTGGTACCTGTTTTGTCCTTCGGCAGTCTGAAATTCTAAAAGCAGAGATTTGCAGAAGGGTAAATAATCCAAGACATGATAAATTACTTAGCTCAAAGGCTGTGTTTCCTTCAGGGTACAACCTTTCATCATGAAGCTTGCTGTTACTGACTAAATCAGGGGAAAATCCCACAAATAAGTTAAAAAGCATATGATCTTAAAATGATAGGAAGATTTAGGCTCCCAGTGACTTCTGGAGGTCATCTAATTCAACTGCTGCTCAAAGCAAGGCTAAATTCAAAGTCTGATTGGATTGCTTGTTGTTGCTGTTCAAATGAATTTTGAAAATTCCCAATAACCCCTGTGGGAACTTTTTTCAGTGTGGAATGCCCTCATGGGAACTTACTGTACTATGCAAAACAAAATTTCACCATTAGCCTCTTGTTTCCATTAACCCTTGTCCTTTTACTTGGCACCTCCAAGAAGAGTCTGGATTTGTCCTGCTTGCAACCACACACTCCCCCTCCACCTTCTGCATCCTTTTCCAGTTGACAGTGGCGGAAATGGCTGTCCATGAAAAATCCTATGCACATACAACTGGGATAGAAATCCTTCTGCACTTGTGCACACAAAATAAAATATTTGGCTGCCATATAAATAATAAAGGAGTCCTCTTCTTAGGGAAGAGGGATACCTAATCATGGCTCCTTTCTCCTGCACCAGATACTCAGAGGCTGCAGTCAGAGATCAATATAAGGAATTTAGTTGAAAAGGTGAGGGACTTCCCAACTCATTGAACTTTCTAACTCTATCTCTCACCAGCAGGCTTCTAAGTATGCATGACTCACAGCAGGAAGCTTGACAAGACTTTCTTCCACTTGGAAGATACATTACACTCATGAATTATTTTCTTACCCTGTACAAACCCAGCAATAGCAGAGAAAAATTGGTACATGACTACAAGGACACATACCAAAACATAATCTACAAAAGGTAGATACGTAGCCAGTTCCCCACTTTGAGCTTTCATGGACTTGCACAAACACGTCTGTTTAAAAATAGCTGCCAGTGATGAAAGTGCAAGCAATATATTGTAGATTTAAACAGGTAACTCCCTTCCTCTTCCTATCACTTTGCAGTTCCTTTTGTAACCGAAGAAGAAATCCCACAGCCATGTCTTTGAGCAATCCTTCACAACCCTGGCCAGAAGAAGAGCTAACACATGTATTATGCATATATCTATGCATATATACAGAACCTAGAGCATAGCTTTTATCTCCTTGTTATAGGCGGAGAATATATATTAGAGAAACATGACTCAAACATTTAAGAATCCATCTCTAAATATCCATTAGTGTCTGGTTTATAATGTTTAAACTAGGATATGTGGGGTAATTACTACTTGAAGAACTGCACATGTCCTTATCTAAATTAAGTGTTTGAAGAACTGGGAACATTATTTCAGAAACTGTGTTTACTCAGACATGTTTGCATATAGTGTTAGGGAAAAAATAAACCAACAAGACAATTTTATCACCAGTCATTAGTTTACCGGTTATATGTACATGTTACATGGTCATGAACTGTTAGGCAGAGAGAGATCCTCAGAGAGATTTCTGAAGATCAACCACAAAATCCCTTGGAGGATTTTCTTTTGATTTTATCTGGATTCACNGGGCTTCTCCCTCTACCGATACCACCATGAAAGGGCTTTTTATTAGAGGTAAAGCATCTCACCTCAGATAACAGAAAAAGGAGCTGTAAACAAATGAAGCAAGGATAGAGTGGTACAACTACCTCTAAGCCACTATTCCAGCTAAATATTAGAAGTTCATTTTTGTTTACATATAGAGTGCATTTTTCCAGACACACAAGTACATAAACAGGCATAAATGTAGTTATTTCATGCTATTGAGCATACTATTCCCAAAAATTATTTACCTTAAGAACCTCTGTCTCTACAAAGCTAACTCTGACATTATTCTTCCAAATCTAATTCAGTCTCAGATAAATATCACCCAAACAGTATCTCCAGCTAAAAAAAAAAAAAAAAAGGGAATAAACAAGAAACACCTACCGGGAGAAGAGTGTCACCCCCTCCACCTTTGTACATTTTGCCTACTGAGTTGTCTTTGAGATTCGCTGCCTGCTCTGCAAATGATATCTCCAAATTGATGTCAGTGTCTGAAGATGGCATGTCTTCAAGCAGGCTCTTCTGATCATCTGTTCCAAGACTGAACTTTGGACCTGAAAACACCATAAAATAAAAAGCTAAAACTCAACAGTAGCACAATTGAGCAGCACTCAGTGCATGAGAGTAAGTTTTAAACCAAGTAGAAATTAATGCTGTGCAAGCAATGGACTTTCTGATTGCAAAGTCATTGTTCCTCTATTTTTTATGTCAGTTGAAAATTTAGCTATTGACAAAGGTTCAATTTTTGCAGGTTTTCTTCAACAATTTCGCCAAGACATGGGGTTTTCTCTCCTATTTATCTATCATGAAAAGATAGAGCAATCCACCTCAAACAAACAGCAGACTCCCAGAATCTTGCAAAGCCAAAGAGCTTTGGCATCAGAAGCTTCTTGCCATCAAACACTTTCCAGCCTCTAAGACTGTAACATCCTGCAAACGAATCAGCAAATTTTTCTGCTGTTAAAATTTCAAAAGCAGTAGAGAATGTGTCCTCTATGATCCAAAGCATTAACATCTTATTTAACATCTTAACATCTCAACATCTTAATTAACATCTGGGAATAATAGGGAGTACACAGATCATATCTTTGTTCCATCATTCCTGTTCTCACCTCAGTCTGAAGTCTAGATTCCTCAAAACAGTTTGGGCGTGTTTCCATGATACAGGGAATGACTAAGTACACAACAATGGCCTTACTTCTCTTTCTTTACTCCTTAAAGCATCAAACACTAGACAAATTTAGAACATTTTTTGTTGAAGGAATTAAGAATCAGAAAAGGTAGAGGCAGTTCTGCTTTTAGAAAAAGAAGTTTCCCAATTTCACAGTAAATCAACCACTGCTTTTGGTCTGAAGTTAAAATATATTGTTGAAAGAAGCAAGAAGAAAATTATACAGTAAAAAACACTATTTAATACAAAGCATAGAAGTCTAAGAAGAACTTCCAGTCTCTCCACCATCTTTCTCATGATATCCATCTAAAAGGATATATCAAGGAATAGGTTCCTTTTATAAGACATGACAATCACAGAAGGTTTCCAGGTACTACAAAAGAGTAAAGTCACAGAATAAATAAGGTCAGAAAAGACCTTTGAGATCACGGAGTCCAACCTATGACTAAACACCACCATGTTAACTATATCATGGCACTAAGTGGTATGTTCAGTCTTTCCTTAAATACCTCCAGGGACTCCACAACCTCCCTGGGCAGTCCACGCCAATATCTAATCAGCTTTTCTGTGAAGAATTTCTCCCTGATGTCCAACCTAAACTTCTCATGGCACAGCTTGAGGCTGTGTCTTCTTGTTCTGTTGAGAAAAGACCAACCCTCAACTGGATACAGCCTTCTGTCACACAGTTGTAGAGAGAGAGACTCCCCTGAGCCTCCTTTTCTCCAGGCTAAACACCCTCAGCTCCCTCAGCCCCTCCTCATAAGACTTGTGCTCCAGACCCTCACCAGCTCTGTTACCCTCCTCTGGCCATGCTCCAGCCCCTCAATGTTCTTCCTGAATTGAGGGATTCAGAACTAGACACAGAACTTGACGTGTAGCCTCTCCAGTGCTGAGTACAGAGGAAGAATCACTTCCCTAGTCCTGGGACCGTGATTCTGCCACTGGCTCCTACTCACATGAGATTGCAGCCTGTTCAAAGCTAATATACCACAAGCATAGGAAAAGTGGATGGATATGGGCGTGAGTTGTGAAGGAGTAATGTATATGTTTTGGTGTAAGAATGTTGTGTAACATAATAAACTAAGTTTTTAACATTACTGTGGGAAGTTTTTGTAGGGTAACTACCCTAAGCCAAGACAGCAAAAAGCTCCTAGAAAACAGTTACAGGTACAGCAAAAGGTGATTCTGAAGCAGGGGAAAGCCTGCAGATAGGCTGATTAAGAGGAGTCAGGGAAGTGCTGCTCTACACTGATGGTATCAGTGGTCTCTAAAAGAACTGAGCTGCAAGCACACAATCCAAACAACATATGAAGCAGGAAGTTTTAAAAATTACAGCATCTCGACAATTTTTCTAAATTATATCTGCATCCTATTGAAAACCACAAAACTTCTCTGACATTATTTAGAGCAAGTCCTGAAAATAACATCAGTCAGCCAGGGCCAGACTCAGGGGACCTGACAGGCAAATGGCTGAAGACACCACAGCCACTTTCTGGTAAGGCACAGTGCTTTACACAACCACTCCCATGTCAAAGTACTTACCTAAGCTGAGACACTTTCAGGGATAGAAGGTGGATTTGAGTTAATATTTTGACTCTACTTACAACTAAGCAATGCTGTGAGAAGTAGGATAGAACATTTTCATATTCTGCTGGGTGTGTGTTACTCATCACTTGTTTTTGCCAGAGTGGCTTCTGCTCACTTTCCACTTTCCACAGACCCCAAAACACACAGGGCATACACTAAAGATTAAGCTGATCTTGAAACTAGAGCTTCTCCTTTTGGTAAAGAGATATCTGAGTCCTCAGTAAGCAAACATATCCTAGGTCAAATTCATCCCTGACTCTGATCCTTAGCATCCCTGCCTGTATATCTATACATATCCTGTAAACTGTTTAATGCATCTGAACTGAATGAAAACAGTTTCCCATCCCCCTAAAACTTCTGTCATGCTAATTTGGCCTATACCTGACCTACATACTTCCTACCAGCCTAGGAGGGATCTGATGTTAACAAACAAAAAAGCAGTAGCTCCTATTTCAGTCCTCTGGTCATACGAAGGTGTCATGTAAAGCAGATGTCTCAGTAATGCTCTGCACAATTAAAAGATCTGGAAGTGCTGCTGTTGTGGGGAGTCTTGTCTTGGTTGTATAGCCTTGCTCCCATTGTTGTACATTCCTGTACTACGCAGCAGCTGTAAGAGGAAGTAGCCTTGGTGTTCTGCCAACCTGCCAACCACATGCAATATTTAATGAGAGAAATGCAAGTGTGATACAGAAAAATGTAAATATTGTCTATGAGGATGTGGAAACTGTATTTTACATGAGTTCTGTACCTCTTCCTTAGTTCACAGAGCTATTTAAAGATTACATAAAATGATGGGATTTCTTCAGGCATAAAACAAGGAAGCATTGCAAGTGTCAACTGTGCTATATCCCAGTTTTGCTAGAGAATCTTGCGTATACTCCAATGGAGCTAAGCTGACAGATCTTAATTTATGATTGGAAAGGTAAAATGATTTTTTTCTTTGACTGACAAAGCATTTCTCTAAAATGCTAGTTTATAGATGGTTATAAATTGAAAAGAAAAAACCTTGCAATCCTTTCACTGGCATCATTACTTTGGCTATAGGATCCTCATTTATCATGTAAAATGAAAAGCAAACCCAAACTCTTTAATTAAAAACCACCAGACTTCAGATTTTTTCCCTGTCAAGAAGCAAACATAACTGCTCTTTACCCTCGTATTACACACAGTACACACAATTTGTTCCTCTATTCGCTAGATTGTTATGCTTTGAAGCTGCCCTTATACTGAGGTTTTATCTATTATTCTTCCCCTGTAGCTAATCCTATTTTAAGAAAAACAACTGCAGTCACAGTAAACTGATTTTGCTACTCCCCTATTTAAGCTAATAAGTATTTAGCTTTTCATATGTTTTATTATTTCCTTTTTATTTCTTGAGAGGTCTCAACCAACATAGTTATTTACTCATTTTCACAGGATTCCAAAAAAAATTACTTATTTTCTTTTGTATCTATTGAACATGTTCCTAGCTTTGTAGGCCTTTAGTGAGTGTCATGGATTGTTAAAATGATAATGCCTTTTGAGAGCTTAATGTATGATTCTGAATTTTCTTTTTGTTTCCTGTAGACACACTCCATACCTACACGAAACAAAGGCACTTACTATTCTGTGAGTTTGCAGATATTATTTAGTCAAGAAACAAGGTGTGTTGGACTGGTAAGAAAGGAGAAATGAGAACGGGCTCATGTAGCCCAGGTGTGCTCTAAGGGCAAACTACTAACAACTTCAGTCTGGCAGAAGCCCTTGGGAGTGCAGCATTCAAATATACTATTAGGAACAGTTATCACCTTTGGAGTACGGCCAAGAAAATTTTTTTACCATAACAATTTTAAGATGTCTCAATTTAGACTTTTTTTAATAATGTCTGAGATTATGTTTATATTTTTTTCAGGTAAAACTGGGACTACTTCTGTGTCAAAGAGGGTTTTCATTTTAAAATAATGTCCTTGGATTTGCATTTCATAAATATTTAGTACCTCTGAAATACCAGGCACTGTTTACTTTTTGCCTTAAATTCATTCACTGTTTGTATAATACTTATTTGCTCATCATTCTGGAGAAAAGATCAAGCACTGAACCAGGTGCTTGCTTTTAACACCACCAAACATCCATGGTTTGACTGCAGATTGAATTGATTTTTCCTTCCTGCTCCAATCTTGGGAGCAGAACCCACTGTAGCATGTTGACTAGAGCAGGAGTGTATCAGGATGTAAGCAGGCTACATTTGCCATGCACATCACAATCTGTGCTGAGGAGAGCTAGCATATGGGATTTGCCTTTCAGAACTTTCCATTTCTGAAGGGTTCATCAGGGCCATGGGGAAAAAAAGAACCAGATGTGATAAAAACTCTGTAATAATTGCTTGGTAATTTTCCAGCTCTGAATCCTACAGTAAAGTTTATTGACACAGCACCAGGCATCACTTCCTTCCCTTGTGCTGAACTAGCAGTCTGGCAGTCCTCCCAATGAGTGAGGCTTGCTGAGAGGGTGGGAGGGAAATACACACTTCTGGAAACACAGATTCAGTGTTATTGAGGGCTGGTTTATATTCATGTCTCCCACTCCAACAGCCATGCACATTCTGCATTGTCCATTGCAGTCTTCCAAGTCTAATTCTAAAGTAACAATTTTTCCCACTGGTCAGTATTCTAGAACTGAAGCAGAACTTTATTTGGTGGCTTAATTACAGCTAACTAACTTGCAATAGGTAACTTGATCTGCCTGCTTCGTGTGGGTATAGGGTTTAGTGCAACATCTATGTGCTATCCAGTCCTCCAGAAGAAGTAAAAACCCCAACATATAAACGAAGCAGAATAACAGTGCAGCATCTTAAATAGCTGCCAGTATATAATCTGATCTCTACAGGAGTGGGTAGGGTGGTATAACAGACAGTGCAATCCTTACTTTGAAGAAACCTAACATGATGCAGGACAGCCACCCTTTACTACTAGACCTGAAGAACAGCAGAAAGCTCGTCAAAGTCTTTCATCAGAATTCATATTCTCAAAATAGAAACTATGGAGTCAGCTAGGGACTTCTGTGATACACTATCCTGACAGTAAGAGGAAAGGGTCTTCCATGAGTACTGCACCTCTCTTGTGAGATCACATGTCAGTGAACACAACCTAGGCACACAGAACACTATTTCATTTCCATTTGCCTTGAAAAGGCAAACAACCTTTTTTCTTTCATCCCTGTTCTTCCTTTAATTTGAGCTACAGGTATATAGCCAGTTCTCACAGTTTTTTTGATGCTTGAGTCCAGATGGTTCTCTTTTTTTTTTTTTGCTTATTGTCCATTTGGTTTTATTCTTTTGTATGCACTGATGAGTTTATGCATAGACCTTCCTTTCCTGTACTGTACAGCAGATACAGACCAGAACCTATAAATTAAGGATCAGAAACAACCTGAGCATAAGCAACAAGAGGAGACTTCTCCCAGATAGCTTGATTATAAGTTGATCCCTGATAATAAACAGGGTTTCTAGGGTGGCTCAAAGGACATGACCTAGAGGCACACTTAAAATTTTACACACCAACAATGCAGTCCAGAACAGGTTTCTCATTATAATTTAAATTTATTTTGCTGAAAAGTTACTTAAAATATGGAATGTACTATCCTATGTAGTTGAACACCTACAAACCAAAGGAAAAACCAATAAAATAAAGGAGGGAGTAATTTGACGTTACCTTTTGTTCCATCATGTGTTTCATTTTTGTTTTCACTTGTTCTCACAGCTGAAGCCTCACTTCCATCACAGACCTAAGAAAGGAACAATAAATTTAAATGCCTATAAAAACCTAGGGCATGGCTATAGAAACTCTTTTGACTCTGTGCAGGATTAAAACACACACCCCTGCAATTCAGGGGTATGCAAAAGGGCATCTCTGTGTTTCAAGAGAAAACCCCTTGCCAAAGTCTAAGGGGATCTGAAACCCAGGTAATTAAAAAAAGAAGTAATTAAGTCAATTCCTTTTCTTCGTAGAAGGCTGTATGGGTGAATGACTTTATTTTCCAGAGTGGCAAAGAATAAGAAAATGCTTTCTGACCTGAAGCTGTAGTTTGCACTGGAAAGGATATGGAAAGGGAATCTGAAGGAGATATTTTGACTGACTCAGACCAAATTCCTTTGTCTTGAAAAAGCTTACATGCTTACCTCCCCTAGAGAGCAATCCCATCCCTTTCACAGGGTAGCCTGACATTAATATCTGTGCTTACAGCTTAGATTTCCAACAGCAAAACCAGGACACTTCAAAGAGATGAAGAATGGGAAAGGATTTGAACCATCCTCTTCTTTTCTGTAATGTTGCCCTACCCAACCTCAAGATGTGACATTTTGTGAACTGGATGACATCAACTACAGACAAAATATTTCAGGAATACAAAATATTTCTGAATATTAAATATAGAAAAATAAAATAATATAAAATATAGA